>QTSX02006168.1:0-15593 GCA_014839935.2 Entomophthora muscae
GAAAATACAACCAACAGAAAGGCAGATAGGCAGACTAAGGAAAAATAGAGTGCTCTAAAAAAACTACACATGGGAGGGCTAAGGAAATGGAGGACCACAAGAAGATGTAGGTTTGGATTGAGGAAGTAATTTGAATCAGTACAAGACAGGCTAGTAGGTTGAAAATGGATTCAAACTAACCTTATTTTGTTTTTCAACAAAAAACACAGACAATTGGGTAGCTGGGCAGGCAAATAAGATGGAAGCAGGAGGCAACTAGCAGGCTAGAAACCAGTACAATAATTGTTATTATCAAAATAAAGAAAAACTAAAGCTCAAAGAACTTTTTGAAAATAAGGATTTTTCTTTGATAATAGATAATTTGTAAGCAAGGGACCTGTTAGCCCTTAATTTCTTTTTATGCTAAAGAAAGTGGTGACAGCAACTGAAATTTGGGGAGTGAGCAGCAAAAAAAGCCCATCTGATTAGGCACTTCATTCTTTAAATGGCCTAGAACCTAAAAGAATTGGGGAAAATTGCCCATCTGGGATGGATTACGGCCTGATTGGCTTGAATAAACTCTCCTGACAATACAGAGTATCAATTTGATTGCCAACCAGATTTGACGTCATGCCCTACAGTTTATTAGTACAAATTTTGGCCGGCCAAGGGTCTGACAGACCAGAAGAGCTAACTGACTGAGTTGCTAATATGCTTGGTACATTCTAAACAATTTTCATGGGCCATGGGGTGGAAAGAACTAATGAACCTGGGAGAGTAATATTTCCTGTTACTTTGCAAGTTGACATAAATAGAGTTTACATCAAGACAACAGGCAGTCTAGTAAAATCAGTATCTCTTCTTTAGTTGAAAGAATTTTCATAACTGCAGACGATTTTCCTGGAGAAAATTCACTGAAAACCGCTTGTTGATAGTGTGCACAAGATTCTCTAAGCTTTGCAGGGCTTGTGCCTGAACGCAGGCCATCTTTTTGGATGGCTTAGGGAAAGTATGCCTATTCAAAGCCAATGTCCCCCAGAACTTTACATTGATATTATGAGATAACTTATTGAATATCACAGATGATTCCATCTTAACTGGAATTGCTTGTCTGTGAAAAGGCAAGAACCAAGGAGTTTTGACTAAGAAAGAGCCCCTAAAAACATGCCAACTTTTTTATCAAGTGATTGTCCAGAAGTGATTTGTAGCAAAACAGGTGAACATTTTTAAAAGAGTTTTAAAAAAGCTGTTCAAAGCTTCAAAATACAGAAATAAGGTGATTTGGTTTTTTTTTGGCCAAAAAATCAACTTATTGCATCACAAAACTTTTGTTAGATTCAAATTTCATGATTGAAAAAATCACCCTTATGATGCAAGCTTTTCAATCCTAAACACCCATATGAGCTTGGTTGAAGCTCAGAACTATCCCATAAGTTTAACAAAACCATAAGTATTTCAAAACAGCAAAATTTAATTTTTGGTCACAAACCCCATGAAAATGGAACTTTTTTAACTTATATTCCTGCACAGCTTCTCCTGGGCTACTGTGTCAATTTTGCTGTGTCTGCAATTTCCACACTGCTTGACTCAACCTCCAAGCCCAAAATTGAGGGGATGATTGAACCAGTCTGCCAAATTTTTTATTTGAAAAGCCCTGTTTCATTTCTCCAAATTGTTGGTTTAGTTACTGTGTGTTCTAGCTCATTGGCCACCATAAAATGTCCTGGGTCAAATCCAGGTGCCAACTGGAGGGGGTTGTCATTCTCCAGATGGGGCAACTTCTTGGATTGGGGATTGTACCTGGTCTGAATAGTGACAAATTTGTTGAATACCTTTCCTATGACAGGGCAAGCGTCAGCTCCATAAAAATTGATCTCTGCTGAAGCAAGACCATCTTTGGGCTTATATCAGTCTTTGAACAGTCTCTTGAACTCATTTCCTATGAGCTCTTTGCCTCTGGTGGTCATCTTTAGGTGTTTGAACAGCTGTCTCATTCCTTGTCTGACGTCTTGCTTGCTGCAAACCTTCAGCAGCTCTGGCAGTAGACATCTTCTTTACCTGAGCTAGGGTAGAAAATGTCTTGTGGTTCACTTATTGAGAAATATGCACAGCTAGGGATGATGAATGGGAGTTGAGAGTGGTGTTTATTGAACTCAGAAGGAAGATCCCTTTAGAAACCTTCTGTGATATGGCCTGTTTTGAGAGGATAAAATTTGGATTACCAAGTCTTGAAGTCCTTTCTGTATCTCTTGGACTCCTTGCACTTGTTCTTGGGCTCCTTGTCCTTTGTCTTGCAGTCCTGCTCCATGTCTTGGAGTCCTTGCCTGTTCTTTGCATCTCACTTTCTGGTCTGTAACTTCTGCGCCACCCTGCTCTTGATCTTGTACTCCTTCCTGGTGATCCTGAGCTCCTGATCCTATGTCTTGGGCTCCTTGTACTGGATTATGGCTTTTAAAATCAACTATATCCTCCTTGTTTCAGGCTGTTTCCCCTTAAACAACTCCTTGTTTCAGTCCTTTTCCTTTCTGACTCTTGACTTTTTCAGGATTAAACATTTAAGTTTTTCTTTTTATATAATTAATCAAACTTATGTTCTTAATTCAGCCAATTATAGAAATTTTTCCCTGTCAATCCCCTTATTTTTTAGGCCTTTTCCCTTCAGTTTAACCAATAAAAACATTGATCAAACAGGCTTCAGCCTGCAGCCAATCAGGCGCCTGAATTAGCCTGGTTTGCCAAAAGGTTTCTACAGATAATCTGCTCCTGACCCTGGTTTGAACCTGTTGTCCTCTTGCTTTGGAAAAACCATGGCTCCACGTTTTGAACAGTTTCCCTGTAATTTCTGCCAAGTTTTTCCAGGTCAATTCAAACGTTTCTACCTATCTTTTACTTAGTGAGTTTTCATAACTTAATTTCTTCAACATTTCTCTGTGTTTTCACATGTTCTTCCCCCTTGGAAAAACTCAAAACCGCCTGACACTCACTTTATGCTCCCTTTAATGCCCGGCAAAATCCCCTTTATTCTTAGAGTTTCCTCAACCCAGCTCTGTCTGCCTTTGAGTCTCTTTACTGAATTGCTTTTTCAATAAATTCCCACTTTTATTTTTAACTGTTTCTCTTTTCTTTATTTATTTTCTTTTATTTATTTAAGCATTATTTTATTCCTTTTAATTATTGTAATTCTTTTCTTTCTTTCTTTTAATTCTTTTATTTATTTTATCTTTATCTCTTTAAATCTTTTTCCTGCTTATTTCTTTACATCTTTTCTTTTAATACCTATTATTGTAAGGTCTTGCCCATAGTGGTGCAAGGTTATAAACTTAAGTGTGTAAAGAATTAGGGTTAAGGTTCAGAAGGTATAAAAAGATAGGTACTGTGTATAATATAATCTTACAGAATCCTGGTAAGAACTTATACTGGGTTAAAAAAGGAGCAATAGAGTTTAAGAACCCTAAACAAAGAAGATAAAACAAGGTATTTAATAGTGAATAATTATTAATCAAGGGAATGCCAATATTGGGATACTCTCCATCAGCAAACTGGTACATGTAACTATTAAAAGATTCCTTAAGGGATAATAATGGGTACAACAAGCCTAAGGCTGGTTGTTTTACAACTTCCATTTATTTAACTAATGAGCAAAAAAGAAGAAAACTTAGAAAAAATTACTAAAAATTGAGATTTCTAAAATAAAAGATCTGAAGTTTAAAAACTGGTAAAAATTGAAGGTAAGAAATCACTTAGAATTTCAGCTTAAAGCCTTCTCTCCACAAGCTCTTTATTATATAGACAAGTCTTTTCAGTTGTGAAATGATAGGCATAGGAGAACAGACAAGAAAAAGGAGCAATCAGAGACATATTTAAAAGAAGCCTGGAGGAGAAGGGGAAACAGAAGACCAGTTTGAAGTAGATCTGTAACGTGAAGCTGGGGGGAAAGCGGCAACAAAGTAACCAGGAGTTTTGAAAGGTAAGTGAAAATTAAAATTCTCTAACTTTAAAATAGAAAATATATAAGCTAATAGAATAGCTGGAAGAGAAAGACAACAACAAAAGCAATTCAAATGCAAATTGACGTAAAAAAGGTAAATTATATTAAAATACTTAAATATTAACTCTTAATTTAAAACTCTAATATTTAAAAATATAGAAAGACTAAATCAAGCAAAAACAAATTAAATATAGTAATTTAAAGAGCCTGTCCTTTGGGGCAGGGCATGATATATCACCGCCAACAGATTATCTGTCAAATTTGATTCAACTTTTTTTCTTCATATTTAAAATATTCAACTTTTCAGCAATAAAAATCAAAGTTCAAAATAAATAAAGTATATTCTATAAAAATTATTTTTTTACAACTTTTAATGTTCCTACTTTATTTTATGGCAAATAATTTAATTTAATTAGATTTTTATATGGTAAGATTAAAAATTAAGTCTCTTAAAGACAAAAAAATGAAATTAAAAATAATTGACTTTTAAAGAAATGCTTTTATTATTAAATAGAGTAAATTTAATTTTTTTTATTGAAAAGTTAAATATTTTACTTAGGAGGGAAAAATGGTTGGATTAAACTTGACAGAAAATCCGTCAACTAAAAAAAATTGACAGAATATCTTCCTGCCCCTGTATTTGGGGTGAGTAGAAACATTATATATTATCAATGGGTATACTGTAGATTCAGAACCTAAAGGTAAAAATGTGGGATTGTCAAATTCTTTTGTGTGAACTAACCAACTTACTGGAATATTTTTATCCTTTTATATAAAAAAGTAAGTTGTTCTGGGATGAGAATTACTCCATCAAGTTGGTGAGTTTACACAAAAAGAATTTGACAATCCCACATTTTTACCTTTAGGTTCTGAATTTTCAGTATGTAAAGTTTTTAAGACATATATCTGAATAATAATAAAAGTAAAATTTAAAATTCCCAACTTAGAACTATATCAATAGGCAGTGATATAGTAATTTAGACTTAATTGCATCACTGTCAGGGATCAAATCTTGGGTGGCTGCCTTGTTGTTTTCAGGGATTACTTGGGCCAAGTTTTTTGTGGGTAGAGCCCATCGCAAGAGAGGAGCTAACTTAAAGAGGTAGTAGAAGGACTTCCCCACCCAGGACCACAGGCTGGCAGCCAGGATTATAGTGTCAATCACCCCAGTGAGGGTGGTGTACATAATCCCAAAAACTTGCCAATGTGGTTGGCTGGGAGGTTGCGTGAAGAGGCAGGGATTGGCTTAGGGGTCACAGACGGTTCTATATGTAGTTTGTAGGCAGGCAGGCAGTTGAATTTGCCTCTAAAAACTTAGGTGTTGATAGAATCCAAGGCCCCTGACGGTTGTATCAAACTGCAGATTATATACAGGCCAAGGGATCTAGTTCAAGGATCTTTTATGGGGTGTAGTTCTTATACTCAGGCTTTAGAAGGCACTTGATGAAATGGATGGGACTAAAAGGAGCACTAGGAGGACTATAGGATCTTGTAATAATTTGATAGATGGCAAAGACAAAATAAGGCAGTAGCTGTGTAAGCCAAATTAACATAACCTTTATTCAAAAATGGCAATAAGTTTGGAGGGCAGGGTCCTTGGGTCTATATAGCACCCCACCTCCAAACTTAATATTTCCCACAGGGGTTTCTTCAGGGCATTGTGAAATGTGGGTCCAGGAGATCTGGGTGCTTGGGTTTAAAGGCAGCAAAATGGCACTTGGCCTGGGAGTTCTTTCATTAGTCAAAAATCTCAAATTGGCTACTTGATTATCTTGCTCTAGAGTTGTGGTCATGGGGTTGGGTTGCAGGCCTGTGCCTTCTTCTGGGGGTGGCTCTTGATTGGCCACTGGTGTAGCCTTCAAACTCATGAAGCTAATTGTTGGTGTTTTGTTGCCTCCATTAGGCACCTTGATTAAACCCTCATTTGGTGGGGTGATTGCCCGGGTTTGGATGACCTCATTGTTTGGACAATCTCTTTTAACCTTAGCTTGCAGGGCTCAACCCCAGAAAAACATGGGCTGGAAGTCCGTGTTAGATCAGGGTCAGGGTTTGAATCATGCTCTAAGGCCTGGGTTTCAAGGGGGAAATAATTGTCATTCCTGACACCATCCCCTTCTTTCCCCTGAAGCCCCTCCTTTAGATCCTTCTTGTCCAGGTAGTGTTGGACGGCTTCCTGGGCATTAGTCAGGTTGCTCATTGGTTCCCAAGTACTTTCTTCTAGTGGCTATCATTTCCTTTTAACTTAGTACTGGGGTTTTTGGTAATGGGTTCTGTTGCTTGTATGTATTCAACTTCATATTCCTCAGTGCAGCCTGTTTAGATGGTTAGGGGGCTGTCTTGAGTTGTTGGTGGGGAAGTAAATTTCCATCTTTTTTAAACAGCAGGGAGCAGTGGAACACATCATGAATCTTCCAGGAAGATGTAGGTCTAATTTAAAGGCAACTTCTCCAACTATCTTGGTGATCTTGTGAGGGCCACTTCTTCTGTGGTTTAACTTCCTACAGGGCACATGTAAGGGTACAATCCAGGAGTCCAAATATACTTCATCTCCAACTTGCAAGGGTTGTCCAGAAGTTCATTTACAGTTGGCAAAGACTTTGTATGTTTTTACTGCACAGTTCAGGTTGGCTAGGCAGGTTTTTTGTGTGTAATGGATTTTTTCAATCCAGGAGTGTCCAGTAGGGTTGGTTTCCTTTTTGCTAATCTTGGGGTCCCAGGTGAGATCAAACTCATAGTTGGCTTTGAACAGGGATATGCCAGTGGAGGTGTGGTCTTTACTATTGTAGTTAAACTGGGCCATGGGAATTATTTTAGCTCATTTATCCTAGTCAGTGTTGGCATAGCATCAAAGGTATTGCCAAAGAATTTGGTTCACTCTCTCTGTCTATCTGTGAGTTTGTGGGTGGTAACAGGTTGATACACAGCACTTGATTACCAAGTCCTTCATCATCTGAGTCCAATAGTTCTTTGGTAAATCAGGGGACTCTATCTTTGATGATTTCTTTGGGTATTCTATGCTGAGTGAGGATGCGGTCATGAAAGCGTTGAGCTGTCTCTGCTGCCGTGAAATGGGTGGTGGTTGGTACAAAGTAAGCCATCTTAGTGAAGTAGTCTACCATAACTAGAGTTGCATTAAAGGAGAGGAATGGGGGAAGTTCCACAATGTAGTCCATAAAAACAGATCTCCAGGGTTTATGAGGTATATCCAGGGGTCTTAACAGTGCTTCAGGGTTGTTCCTGAGATTTTTGGTACAACCACAGGTTTTGCATCCCTTCAGGTATTTGCTTACTTCTTGATCCATCCTGAGCCATGTAAAGTTCCTTTTGATAAACCAGAGGGTCTTGAGTCTCCTTGAGTGTTAAGCAATTTCAGAGTTGTGGTAGTCTCTAAAGATGTTGGTCCTTATGTCTCCCTTGGGTACAAAGATCCTGTTGTGAAACATTAGTATTGTTTCTTTCAGCAAGTAGCCCTTTTGGTAATGAGTGCTATCCAGAGATTTAATAAGGTCAGAGATCATAATTTTGGTGAATTTTTTGAGTGTTTGGGCTTTAAGCACTTCTGGTTTTCTGGCTCTAATTTTCATTAGTCCCAAGTGAATGCCCAGGCTCACTGGATTCAGTAGGGCTTGGGTGTTGTGGCTGCAAGTTTTTGTGTGGGTAGGTACCAGGTTGGCTCTTCTTCTTAGGGCATTAGGGACCGCATTGACCTTCCAAGGTTTATAGTCAATGGTGAGGACATAGTTGTCCAGTTCCAAGGCCCATATGGTCTGTCTCTGGTTAATTTGTCTGGGGTTGAAGAAATATAACAGGTTTTGTGATTAGTGAGGACTTTTACTAGGAATTTGGCACCACATAGGTATCTTTGCCAGTGTTTCAGCGTTTTCATGATTGCAGGCATTTCTTTGTTGTAGATTGGATAGTTTTCTTTGAATGGTAGCATATTATTGGAGTAATATGCTACAGGATGTAACATACTATCCCCCCTTCCTGAAGAAGACACCACCCATCGCAAATTTGGAAGAGTCAGTCTTCAGAGCAAACAGTTTGGCTGGATTGGGCATTTCAAGGACAGGGGCAGTAGTGAATGCTTTCTTCAGGGCCTCAAACAAGGTGATACACTCAGTGGTCCAGGGGAAGGTGGCTTTATCAGAGCATAGTTGTGTCAAAGGCAATGTGATGAGATAATTTTTTGAATGAAATCCCTGCAATAATTTGCTATTCCCAGGAAATCCTGACGTCTTTCTGGAAGGTGGGTGTTGGCCAGCTGTTTACTGCATCCTGCTTGTTTTGGGACATTGTAAAGCCGCCAGTTTTGACTATTTACCCCAAAAATTCTACTTCCAATTGGAATAATTCACATTTATTGAGTTTAGCGTGGAGTCAAGCTTATGAGAGTTTTTCAAGGATCAGGCTGAGGTGTAGTAAGTGTTCTTTGTGGGTGTCAGGCACCCACCCACTAGGAAGTAATCTTACTAGGTTATGAATGATGGCAGAGGAATTTAAGCCAGTTATCAAGAATCCTACAGGCAAAGACATCATTCCTAAATGGAATAATTCTCCAAACACTCAATATCTGCCCAACAGCGGGTTGAAACGTCCCAAAAAGAAGTATGTCCCAAGGTAATACAGAAGAAAGGCAGAAGCCAAGAGAAAAAAGACTTGGGTTCAGGGATTGTGGATGTGGATTGATGGTTATTGGTCTCCTCTCTGAGAGGTGGGTTATGAGATAAGGGTGTAGCAGTATACCATACTCCTGGTATAACCTGGCGCCAAGAGCTGTCAAGGAATTATGCTTCTGGAGAGGTGCCTGAATCTGCGCACAAACCCATTGAAATGCTGGCCATTGTAACCGGCAGCAAGATTATCCAAAACAATCATTTATACCCAAGAGACTCCATAGGAGGAGTCTTGGGTAATCTCATGGTATTGGATTTTAAGGCTTAAGGTCAAGTTATAAAAGAATAAGCAAAATTATTCACAGTGGGTGAATGTAGACTTTATTAATTGAACAAGTAATAGACCATAACTTACCAGCTTTATATAGCATGGTAGCAAAATGATAAACTGGGGAAAACATAAAGGAGATCAAATTTCATGGGGATAAAGTTGGAGAAATTTGGAGATCCTGGGGAGTTTGGAATTAAAACTAGAGTTATTTGACTTACTGAAGCCATTATACTGACCTCAGTGCTGTTAAAAACAAAATTTGGTTTAATTACAAACCAAAAGATCAGGCAAAAGCAGGAAATGCCCAGCTATTCCCCAGTTAAAACTGGGAAAGAAAATCAGGGACTAGCAGAACTGGTAGCCAACAGGCAAGTCACAAAAAAACCAAGAATGAAACTGATGTCAGTATCATTAGAATGCTTAAAAAAATCCACAGAAAGGATTGCTGTAACATCTGATTGGCTGGAAATGGTTTTTGAAGGTAATGATTTGTCTTTACTGATAATACTAACAATTTTCTTTAAGCAATTGACTGTCAATGCAGACAGAAGAAGACCTGGGCTTGAACCCTGTTGTTAAAATCTCAGCATCTGGAACCAAATTGGAGCAATTATGATCAGGTAAAAATGAACAATTACTACTAACTAACCCAATAATTTTAGAAATCTAGTAGAATCAACAAGGAGAACCCTTTCTTTTCCAACACCTAGGAATAGATTGTTGTCAGGATTTACTGAAAGGGCATTCTTGACAGTGGGACTTGCTGTAAATTAAGATGTTGTCAAGGTAGGCAAAACAGAATTGGTCCAGGTATTTGCCCAGGACAGTGTTAATCATCCTTTGAAATGTACTTGGGGCGTTGCATAACCCAAATGGCATCACTAAGTGTTTTTAGAGGCTGTATCTTGTCTTGAAAGCTGTCTTGTACTAATCCCCTTCTTTAATGTGTATTTGGTTGAATTTATCATGCAAGTTGATCTTCAAGTAGATGTGGGTACCAGTAAGTACGTTGCATAGGTCATAGGCATTTGAGATGAGGTATCAGGTTTTTACAGTTGTCAAAACAGCAGACTTGACCCGCCAACAAAGTTTCAAATAAGCAGGTTTGTGACCTGCAACCCAATTATCCAGTCACTCAAAGCCAGACTAGGAAGTCAACTAAAAATTGGCAAATCTAAAAACATGAACAAATGCTTATTCCTTATAGTGGATACCTCATTTTGGCGCTTGACTCATTACCAGTATCAAGCCACCCCCTTTTTCATCCCACTGTGTGATCAACCTATCATGTTCTGTTATCTATTTCTCACATTAACTATAAAATCATGATCTCTCAATAATGAATATTATCTAGTTTCTAAATATTTTTCCCTTGTAACTCTGCTAAAACAGCACAGTTACAACATTGGTAGCAGAAGTAGGTTCCCCATCCTACTTTATTCCCCGGAATTCCACCTGTTGCTGTTGTAACTGTGCTTTTTTAGCAGAGTTACAAAGGGAAAAATATTTAGAGCTAGATAATAATTTTTATTGAGAGATAGTGAATATATAGTCAATGTGAATCAAGAATAACAGGAACATGAATGTTTTGATCACACGGCTGAATAGTGAAGGGGTGGCTTGATCCTGGTAATGAGTCAAGCGCCAAAACAAGGTATCCACCATAAGGGATCATCATTTTTTCATGTTGTTGGATTTGGTAATTTGAGTTGACTTCCTAGCCTGGCTTCAAGTGGCTGGATAATTAGCTTGCGGGTCACAAACCTGCTTGTTTGGAACCTTGCTGGCGGGTCAAGCCTGCTGTTTTGACACCCCCCCAACTGAAGGTTGGCCTCCTCTGGGGGTAGGTTATCAGGGAGGTTGTCAGGAGCCTGGGCACTATACTGGACTAACTGTTGTTCTGTGGCAGGCAGGGCTTTTGCGTTGTTTTTGTCTTGTTTTGCAGGGTCTTAGGCAATCTAGGTGTAGGGTCTTGTCTTATTTGCGCTTCCAAAGTTCTTGCACAAGGTAAGTGTTATTGTTATTTACCTTTACAATGATTGCTGGGCCTACTTTCTTGGGTTGTAGATTGCTTTTATCAACGTTTATGACCCAAACCTTGTCCCCAACTTCATGTCTATCTTGTATGGGGACAAAAGTTTTTTTGCAGACATTCATTTTATTTTTCTGTTTGTTTGCTGTTGGCCTCTATAACTTGAGGGTCTGAGCGCAGGGGGACTTCACTTGGGATTTCCAGTTTGGGGCTGTTAATGCTTGGATGATATTTGGCTACGTGCTGTATACTAACTCAAAAGGGCTTTTTCCAGTGGATCTGTTCACTCAGGTTTGGCACACAAGTAGTGCAGTCAATAGCTGCTTATACCATTCTTCAGATTTCCTGGCAGTGATCTTGGCTAAGGCTTGCACAAGGCTGCCATTCAGCTGCTCCACATGTCCGTTGACCTGCGGGTGGTATGGTGTTGTCACAGTGTGTTTGACCTCATTTTTAGCAAGGTATATGTTGGTGTTTTTAGAGGTCAATTCTTTAACACCATTGGTTATCAGGAGTTCTGGCTTTCCAAACTTGCTGATTTTTCTTTCCTATGAACCACCACATGTCATTACCGGTGTGAGCCTTTACTGCTTGGGCTACTGACCATATTATAGCAAAGTCTATGGCGGTGATGATGTATTTCTTATCATTGTGTTTCCCTGGCATGGGGCCAACAACGTCAAGGGCCCATACCTTGAGGGGTAGTTGTGTGTGGATGGGTAGTACTAACTTTGGAGGGGTTTTGCATTTGGCAAACTTTTTGCATACCTCATATTGGTCTAGGACTTCCTGAACGTCACAATATAAGGTTGGCCACCAAGTCTTGTGCTTAAAGAACTCATATAGGTTTTAACTCTTGGTGTGTCCAAGGCCTCTGTGATAGTGCAGGATGGTGTCTACTTGCTGATTTGTAGGGATATAAGGGATGGTAGTACCACTGGACTTTTTCAGTGTAGGGTCCTGTACACGTCTGCAAATAGGTGTTTGTTTTTGATAACTGAAACCTTTGTTATGTTGGTTGTACTAGGGGGAAACCCTTGTCCTTTGTTTGTAGTATCAAGAGAAGCCAGTCTGGGTCAAGCCCATTTTCCCCTCTTGTGGCACAGACATATAGACATGAGAGGGCGTCTACCATGGCAATCTTGGGCCCAGGCTTTTACTGTATGAGCATATTGTCCTCTCTAAGAGCTTCATCCAGCAGGCTTGATAGAAGGATTGATTTTCTTGAGTTTTGAAAGATATAAGCTACTTGTGGTCAGTCAGTGCCGTAAATTCTTCCTTCTGTTCTAGATAACAGCTATTTGACTAGGCAGTGTACAATGGCCTCCAGTTCAATGTCATGGATAGGATATTGACACTTGTCATCTGTCAACTTTTGTGATTCATAGGCTACGGGCA
Source organism: Entomophthora muscae (assembly GCA_014839935.2). NCBI lineage: Eukaryota > Fungi > Entomophthoromycota > Entomophthoromycetes > Entomophthorales > Entomophthoraceae > Entomophthora > Entomophthora muscae. The sequence continues at coordinate 12,345 of QTSX02006168.1, forward strand.
GGAAGTCACCATCACTATTCTTGATTTTTAGGAATCCCCCATGGATACATCTAAGGTGTCAGTTTCCATTTGGTATTCTACATTATGTTTGGGGTATTGCAGGATGGGAGCTGTTGTGAGCTTCTCCTTGAGACATCTAAAACAGAGGTTGCATTGGGGGTCCACACAAACTTAGATTTGGTGCCAGTTATGGCAGATAAGGGGGCAGTCAAAATGCCACAGTCAGGTATGAAGCGGCATACATAGGCCACCATCCCCAGGAAGGTGCAGAGTTCCAACTTATCCTTGGGTGGTGGCATCTTGCATATGGCCTGTATCTTTTGACTGTAGGGTTTGATGCTGTCCTTTAAGACTATGTGTCCCAGGAAAGATAATTGCTTGCAGAAGGACTGCCACTTGGAGGGCTTGGCCAACAGTTTGTGTTGTGCCAGGGTAGCAAAGACTGACTCAAGGTCTTTGTGGTGCTGTTCCACCAAGAAACTGTAGAAGATGGTGTTGACCAGGTAGATTAGGGCATGCTTGCATATGTGTGGTTCAAATACTTTGTTCATGAAGGTCACAAAGGTGGACGGGGTGTTTGTCATGCCAAAGTTGAGCACCACACATTTGTATGAGCTGTATTTAGTGCAGAAGGTGGTTTTGGGGATGTCTTCCTCCTTAATATAAATCTGGTTGTAGCCTGCAGTCAGATCAATCTTGGAGAAGACTGTGGCTCCTCCCAAGGCATCAAAGAGATCATCAATCAGTGGTAGTGGATAACAATTCTTGATGGTAACTTTATTTAGGTCTTTGTAGTCTGTGACTAGAAGCAGGGTACCATCCTTCTTGGCCACAAAGAATACAGCGGCCCCAAAGGGAGATTGTGAAGGGCAGATAGGTCCTTTCTCCAATGCTTCCTTGAGGTAAGCACGCAAAGCATTGTCTTTGTTTGGGGTCAGGCAGTAGATAGGTTGTGCTTTGGGCACAGCCCCTTTGAGTTGAATGGAATTTTGAATATGTTTTTCCAGGGGCAACCCAGGTAAAGCCTCCTTGAATATTTCTGGATAGCAGGCCACAATTTTGCAATCCTGAGGCATGGAGGTATCCTGGTGGTCCTTGAAGTGTATGATCTTGCACTGGCAGGAGTCCCAGTCAATTGCCTTTGGGTTTTCCTTCTTGTCCAGAGTCTCTGTGATGCGCACAATGACGTGATTGCATAGGAGTTGGTCCACTGAGTCAGGGTAGATCTGATGGTTGACACTTTCACGCTTGATGGTCAAGACTGAGGTTGCCCAGTCTACGTGAGGATTGTTCTTTTGTAACCAATCCAACCTCAGTACAATGTCAAACTTTGGTAATTCAATGACAGGGCCTTGGATGATGAAATGGAGGTTCTTGAGCATGACAGAGAAGGGGGTGGTTTCCCTTATCACAGCAATGTGGTGTTCATCAGCCAGGACCACATTTTTAATCTGCAAAGGATTAGTGACTAGCTTGAACTTATCTACAAAGCTGCTGTTGACTAGGGTGCAATCTGCGCCCAAATTCAGGAGTGCTGAGCCTGTGTGTCTGCAAAAATGGAAAGGATAGGACATCAGTTTATTGGTATGTCTGGCAATAGTGTACAGTACCAGGTACTCTGAGGGTACTTGGATCATTGAGCATTGGTCCATGTTTTTAGGTCAGTACTCATCATTGAGCAAGTCAGGAGTTGTGCAGGGAGAGCTTGGCTTGCTTAATGCTCTCCCTAGCTTTTCCCTTGTCTTGATTGCCCTGTGTGGCAGTGATACGGAAATGTGTACAGTTGAACTGGCTATTGTTCTTATTCTCATGTCTGCTTGAGTTTGTGGGTTTATGGTTGGTATTATTTCTGTTGTTTCCAGGGGGTGGTCAAGTGGAGCGCCCACCTGTGTGGGAATCCTTGGGCCTCTCTCATTTTCCTGTTTATGCCTTATGGAGGGTGTTGGGGGTTTGTTCCGCTTTCTCTGCTTTGTAGTACAGGCTTTGTAGGTTGGTCACTTGGTACAGGTTCATGTGTCTCATCACATGCAACTTAAGGGCATTGTAGTACATGAGGTGTGTAGCTGGAGTGTCAAAGGTCATGTCAGATAGTGCACAAAGTCAGAGTTCCTCGTAGGCGCAGGTGAGTTCCTTCACAGTGCCTGTCTGGGTTAGGCTCTTTACTTGGCGTATGATCATGAGCGCTGCATCCTTAAGCACAAATCTTTCCAAGAAGTCTTGGTTGAAGGTATCTCAGTTCTTTTTGGCATGTTCCTTGTGCCACTTATCACACCAGTTGCCAGCGTTGTAGGTCAGGCAGATGGAGATTTCTGCAATCCAAAACTGCTGCGGGCATTCCATCTGGGCCAGCTTGCTCTGGACAGACTGGATCCATGCATCAGTGTTGTTGTTGTTGGCCCCAGTAAAAAGGTTCCAAGGCAGTGCTTTGCAGTCTTTGGGCTACGTAGGCAGACATGGTGTTTTTGTCAGTTGGTCACGGAATAGAGGAGTGAGCCTTAAAGAGCCCTCGTAAAGACATGGCGTTGAAGGCGGGTAGTGGGATCACCATGTTCTGGTAAAGGAAGAAGCCATTGGGTATCTTGGTACCAGGGGTGTACAGGGTCCAGTCAGGCGGGAGGCCAGACATAATTCTGTCAAGGATTTGTTGGCCACAGCGCGTGCAAGCAACAGTCAGAATTTTTAAAAATAAGGCAGAATGGAGAACCTACCTATGCTACCAATGTTGTAACTGTGCTGTTTTAGCAGAGATAAAAGGGGAAAGATATTTAGAAGCTAGATAATAATCTTTATTGAGAGATAGTGATTATATAGTCAATGTGAATCAAGGAAACAGGAACATGATTGTGTTGATCACACAGCTGGATGGTGAAGGGGTGACACAATCCTGGTAATGAGTCAAGCGTCAAAACAAGGTATCCATCATAAGGGATCATCATCTATTCATGTGTTGGATTTGGTGATTTGAATTGACTTCCTAGTCTGGCTTTGAGTGACTGGATAATTGGGTTGCAGATCACAAACCCTTTTGTTTGGAACCTTGCTGGCGGGTTGAGCCTGCTGTTTTGACATTGCCTGTACTTAGCACAGCCAACAAATCCTTGATAGAATCATGTCTGGCCTCCCCCTAGAATGGACCCTGTACACCCCTGGTGCCAAGATACCTAATGGTTTTGTCCTGTACCAGAACATGGTGATCACACTGCCCGTCTTCAATACATTTTTGCACAAGGGTTCTTCCAGAAGGCCGCT
>QTSX02006169.1:0-15509 GCA_014839935.2 Entomophthora muscae
TTGGGCTGTGAGGCTATAAAGGCTACAGTATTGTTTTCTGTTAGAATTCAATGCTCTAGAAAATCTCCATCAAATTGATTAGCTGGTGCAGAGTGAGGGTGTGGTGAACACAGTTTATCAGGGCTTGCAGGAATGATTATTGCTGGCTGCAATTAAGGTTTTTTGCCTCATCAATATTGATTGGTGTTGATGTTGTTGTTTTCTCTTCAGCCTTTTTGAGTGCTTACAAAAGGACACTTATAAGTACCATAAAAGAGTGAAAATGTTCCCTATCATAGATATAAAATGCTGTATTGAAATTATGAGACCAGATGATATTATAATACAGTTTTGTGCCTAATCATAATGATTGGTGTTTTTTCTTCAATCTCTTTAGAATAGATATGAAAGGTACACATTTGGTGTACCAAGCAATAATAAAAGGCCTAGGAAACCCACTGAAGTGGTTACTTAAAAAATAGCTGCTGAACCTAATGACCTAAAGTGCTTAGAAAGAGAAGTTGGTTACTCTGAAATTTGGCAAAGACCAGGCTAACCACTTGAGTGATAAAGGGGAAAGTATTAATAGTTGTAAATCCTGTCAGGGCCCAGAATGGGCCAGAAAAACCCCTATGTTGCATAGGTTTAATGCCTTCAATTGATCAATTGTGTGACTGAATAATTGCATCATTGATCATGCTGATTAACCAAAAAGAAGCTTTAATGCCAAGTGGGGAATCAAACCCTGATCAAGGGCAAACCTGGGGGCAATTGGAAACTGTACCAAAACCAAACAAAAAAATTAATTGGCCCATACCCTCTGAAACCCAGGAATGGGGACTTGGGTTGCCAAATGTCCCAAAATTCCCCTGCCAGCTTCCCCAGGGCAAAAATAATGAAAGGACCCATCTAGATGACAAATCAGGAGCCACCAATGGAACCCAGCTTGAGAATAACTCATTGAAAGCCAATAAGGAGCTGCCAGTAAGTCCCATTGCAGCTTCCCAGCAGAATAAAGCTGGGAACACTGGCAACCCTTCCTTTGTTGACATCTTCACTTAATAAACTTTTGTTGGTTAATGCACACTTAGCATTTATACTTTGCAGGTGTTTATTACATTATCACAAATTTTATACTGCTGGTGCTTTCAAACAGAGATTACCTCCAGCACCAATGCCAGCACTGGAAAACAGAGCAACTTCTTGCTGCTCCCAACCAACCACCTGCCAGCCTTCACCCCATCTCCTAGAGTGCTGGACCAATAAATATTTCCTGCTCCTGCACCACACCTCTCCTTTCCTGGGTCCCTTTGTTTTACCAACTTGCCCAGCCAAGCCTGATCATGAGCGCCACCACAGGAGAACTTCCCTTTGTTCCTTCTTCTTCATCATATGATTACAGCAAGCTTGGGTTTATCTACTTGACCATTCTGGGGCTCACTGAGAAAGTGATTCCCCACATGGGAGTGTGGCGCCCTTGGGCCATAGCTGCCAACTATGTGATGCAGATGGCCCCCATTATCTACTGGGCCTTCCAGGCTTGACCCTTTCTATTGACTGAAGGTTCTCCTGGGAGCAACCCAGGCCATGACACAGCCTATAGAAAACATAATCAATGAGTTCACTATCACCCTATGTGGTGATTGGAAATCATGTGCTAGGCCATCACTTGTTGTTTGAAAAGTTTTTAGTGTCTGAGGAAATTTTGAGAGGCGTCCTAATTGTTTCTCCAGGGCATTTTGTGTCATGGTAGCTTCCATAATGCCAGTAATTGTCTGTCCCAACCAAAAGGCTGAGAAATTGGGAAAGCAGTTAACCAAGTTGACCAAGTTGACAAATTTAAATCAAACTGTTGACTAGAAATGAATTACTGTTGCTCCAGTTTTACAGATAATCCAATTACCAAGAGCAAATTGACACTGATAAATAGATGTAATCCAAGGGTCACCCAATATAACCTTGTTTATCAGAAAAATCATCAAAAATTAATCACACAATGGTTTTTTGCATACTGGACAAGCTACTCTTGGAATAGGATAGAATAGAAGCCATGGATTCAGGTGGTATTGCTTAGTTGTGTGGGGTTCTGCGGCGGGGTGTGCTGTTCCTGGCCTTGCGTGTCCTTTCATGAAATGTGACCCTTTGGTGGTCTTTTTGGCTGACTTTTACCGGATCCCACCCTTTAACATCCATTTGATCAACACAACCTGTTCCTTTATCCTTGATTCACATTACTATATAAACCCTATCTCTCAATAAAATTATTATCTTTTCTAAATTTTCTCCCCTTAACTGCAAAACTATACATTGATAATTTTTATACATGTTGAAAACTTCCCATTGCTCAACTCTTAAGTGTTGAGTCCTTCCTAAAATAATTAATAAGTTTAAATTATCTCCTGGCTCTAACATCTTTTAAATGCATTCTGTATTGGATCTATTCTGCTATATTTCTTACAGTTTGATTTTGAATTGAATTGTAACTAGAATATGGAGTCCTGCTTTGGGCTCTATGTCATTAGTGCCACCTAACATTACCCCAATGTCTGAAAATCTTGGAGTCTTTTCCACAGAATTTGAAAATAAAACTGTTGTTACTTATCAATGTCCAGAGTTCTACTCTGAAGAAACTTTGATTCTTTCTCATGCTATCTATCTGGGACTCCTTTAGTTGGGTTTAATTATCTTGTTAACCCCTAGTGTTTCCTTTAAGAATTTCTAAAAATGGTATCTGAAGCTTTGGTGGTGGCTAATTATCAACTCTTTATGAATTTTAGTAGTTATTTCTCACCACTTGGAGACCTCTTCATACTACCCAGTAATTTCTGTCACAGTTTAATACAATAGCAAAAGTGAAATGCTCTGTAGAGAAAATTTTTCAAGGCAATTTGCCACAATAGAAAAGCTTGCTAACTTTGATGAAATATTGACAGACCAGGGAAACATTAGCACTTTAAATTAAAGAATTTTAACATCTTGCCAGTAAACCGTTGGTGTTTCTATCTAGGGTTCAGCAAAACTGCTCATACTGTAAATTCAGAACCTAAAGGTAAAAATGCAGGATTGTCAAATTCTTTTGCATGAACTCACCAACTTAATGGAGTAATTTTCATCCCAGAACAACTTACTTTTTATATAAAAGGATGAAAAATATTCCAGTAAGTTAGTGAGTTCACACAAAGAAATTTGACAATCCTGCATTTTTACCTTTAGGTTCTGAATCTACAGTATATGAAGCAAAGTGTTTTAGAGAAGTTGATAGAGAGATTATTGTTTAAGTTTAAGGCATACTTTACTTATGATAATCATTATTGAAAACTTTTAAATCTTAAAAAAATTATCAAGAAAGCATTGTATGACTGTTTTAGGCTTTTATTAAGGTGAAGCTGAAAGCTAATTCTATAATAGAAAAAAGAATACAAGAAATCACTTAAGATGTCCAAGAGAACTTTACAAAGAGAAAACATTCTAAACAAGGGGCTATATATCAGATATCAAACAGTGAAACTAGAGGGTCATCTACAGGGGATTTATGCTGGGCTGTGAAGAGCTTAGGAATTCATTAATCAGTAGCTGATAGATTAGCACCAATCCATAGCAAGCAAAAACTATAGAACCACAACACAGTGAAACTATAAAAAAATAGTCTGAGTTGTAAAGATGGAAAGGTTTCTAAGAAAATCTTTCTTCTATATTAATAAAGACACTCATGACCCTAAAAATAGTGCCTCTCTTATCATATGGGGAATTTTCTAAACATATTCTACTCCAACTCTGATCAAGTGGATTATTACAAGAAGCTGTTGCAGACAGTTGACTAATAGCCAACCACCAGATGTGACCTGGTTGAGAAATTAAAAAGAATTATAGCTTTTGCTGAGAGACAAAGAGGCTCTCCAAGGAGAGTTTACAGAACTATTACAAGGGCTATATAACCCCAAAATAGACAAACACATGCAAATACAATGATGTATTCAGAAGATGCAAAGCTGTTTTTAGGATGTTGATAGAGAAGTGTGCATGCTAGTAAGTGCAATATAATGTTTTTTTTACAAAACTAACTCAGCTCAAGGATGGCGCCCAACCCAGCTAGACCTGACTTTAACCCAGGACACACCTTGATGATATCTGGAGAGCAGGGGAATTAAAGATAGTCCAAGCACAGAAGCAGACCAGAGCTGGCCACCCAATGATCTTCAAGCAGAGTGAGCCTAGTTGAAACAGTAGACATATAAAGCTTTATTTTTTCATTACCCATACCAAAGATCTGGGTGTGATTTTGGCTTCACCATAACAGGTTTTTGCCCACTGACACAGTCTTGGCTGTTGCCTTGCTGGTGTTGTAAGGTCTTGCCCAATAAGGTGCAAGATTATAGACTAAGCCATGAAATGTGTTGGGGTTAAGTTTTAACAAGTAAAGAAATGTGGGAACTGTCTATAAAAGTACTTTCAAGAGACCCGCTAAAACCTTGTGGTTTGACACAAAAGGTGTCATCAAATGGACTAATCCTAAACAAACTATATAAAATAGGGTATTAAACAAGGATTTATTTGTAACTAAAGGAATTTCAACATTGGGGTATTCCCCATGAGAGTATCTTAACATAAAGGATGAAAGGTTATCCCCATGTAAAAAAATAGTGACAACAAGCCAATTGCTTGTTGTCAGACTATCTCCATTTTAATGATTCTAGCTACTACATAAAAAAACCAGCAAATTTTAAAGAAAATTTAGTAAGATTGTTTCTTTTTAAAAAACTAAAGACTAATGTCAAACTTGAAAGAAGAATGCATAAATTTTGAAAAGTTAAATTTAAAAGATTGAAAGATGAATCAAAAAGATTGAAGAAGGAAAAAACAGTAAAATAGATTTGGGAAAACCCCACTTAGAATTTCAGCTTATCAGCTTACTCTTCCAAATGCCTTTATTTATAGTAAAAAGGGAGTATCCTGTGGGGAAGACCACCAAGGAAAAACCAGGGCATCTTTGAGAAAGGAGGACTGATAGCCTTGGGGAATATAGTAAAGTTAAAAAGAGAAGCTTGTTATCAAAAACCCATTGATCTGCAACTGCAGTAGTGGAAAAATGCAGTGACTGCGTAAGCAACGTAAAAAATAAGAAAATCCCTATTTTAAAATAGGATTTATGTGGAGCATAGAATTGTATGCGCACAAACAAAAGCAAAAACCGAAGGGAAAAGCAAACACAAAGGCAAGAACAAGAAGAACCAAAGGTAATTGATTAATATAAAAATACTAATAAACTAATATTGTAAATTTAAGTTCAAATTTGAACTTTTTTTGTTGAAAGAACCTGCCCTTCAGGGCAGGGCACAACAGGTGTTGCAACATCTGCAATTACTTCCTCTCAGGGAAGTAATTCCCTGAATGATTTCCTGACTAATCATTAAGTTGGTGGCACTCTTATCAATTGCCCATCTAATATGGTAATCAAACCTTTTGAGTCCTAAATGAAACACTAATTGGGCAAGCCTCATAACTCTCATGATGTACATGAACAGTATGTGGCTTCTTGTGATACTATATAATTCTTTAAACTCATACCAATAAAGTATCATTCTCTCCTTAACTTTCCCCTTTATTTTGTTTATTATACTTCTCAGAAGTATATTCACGACACTGGTTAAAATTGGTGTTGCTAGCAAATATCATAGTAAGAATAAAGCAATCAAAATCACTAAGAGAAGAAGTTTAAAATTTTATGGTCTGAATTTTATTATAATCATGAGTCCCAATTTGGATGGTTCCTAAAACCAATATACCCAAATAAAGAGCCATGAAAATTGATAAGATATCTTTTTTCCAAATTAGATAGCCTTTGATTACCTGTCAAAAGGTCATAATTCTATTTTAGGATGTAAAAATTGTACAACTGGGTAACTTTGCTTTGTTTCATGTTTGTGGAATTTCATTTAGACATTGCTCTGATTTTTTTGCTCAGCCCTTCTGTTGTTGCCTTGTCAGTGCTCCAAATGAATTAATTTAGATTTGGGATCAACCCTAATTCATTTTACTTGTTGTATGAGTTGTTTTGTCTGTAGTTTGGGATGTGCTGTCTTGTGTTTGATTTACTTTTGTAATTCATTTGAGTATTATTGTATTTCCTATTTGGTCTTTTGCCAGTTAACCAAAAACTGTTCTAATTATTTGTAACCTATAACTTACCCAGTTGGGCTTTGTTTAAGTTTGAGTCCATTTTATTTACAGATGACTCAATTTTGCTTACCCTCACAGCTTTGAAAACTACTATGAAAATGATTTTCAGAGAGTACACCCCAGTGCTGGTAAAAAGCAGGATTCTTTAGAATTTTAAGGATGTACCTGTTTTTAAAATGTACAGGGCGAGCCTATAGCAGGGCTAAGTTTAGCTAAGATATTAAGAAATAAATATCTTCCCCAAAAAATTCAAGCCAAAGAAAATTAGCTATACACAAGTTGCCAATGCCAAATTTATTTCAATTTTAGGCATGTAATAACACTGGCATTTTGGATATATTACCAAGCTTATTTAAGTAAAATAGCAACTACTTAAACAGGAACTAACAAGTAAATATTTGATAGAACAAGGATTTTTATAGCTTTCAACCTGACTATAGTTAAACCTTTTCAGTTTGAAATATAGTTCCTGAGAATAAAAATAAAATAAACTTGTTATTTTTACCACTTATTGCCAGTATTTGATTTGGAGAAATAAGTTTGACTGCAATTACAGTATTTCAAAATGAAATATACTGCATTTCTGATCAACCATATCATAGTTTTCAATCCTTGCAACGTGAATGGATAAGAAGCATAAGCTAACAATCACTTTTGTGAGATTATAGGATTTATAAGCAGATTTACTTAAAGCTATTCACAAACTATCAGTATTTGGTTGGACTAAGGAATTCAAGCTATTTTCTGTGTTACAGCTGCTACGCTTATCCAATGAGGTCATAATTGCTTTCCATAGCATGTGGTCAATCTTTTCTGGGCCTCTCCTAGATTGAATAGGCAGGTCAAGATCAGCAACTATCCCCTTTTCTCCCATAAATAAGAAATGGTGCCTTAGTTCTGACTCAATTTCCTAAATACATAAGGAGTCAAACAAAGGTTAGATGAAGTTGCTCTAAATCCTAAAAAGTAGAACCTAGTTTTCAAATTGGCTGTTTGAATTTATATATTAGTTTATGGCTTAAATAGTTGTTGGAAAAAAAGGTGACATTAATTTAGAGAATAAAAACCTACTTTTTAATGCTTAAAAACTATTACTTAAATTTGGAAAGAGTACCTCCAAAAGTGTGCCAAAGTTGTTAATCTGGACATCAAGCTGAGCTTGGGTTGAAAAGGTGGACTCAGGCCCAGCATTAGTTGAGGGCTCTAAACTTATTGGGAGCAGATTCTAATGTTTTTCCAATTATTCCCATCAAGTCTGCTACTTTCTATAGAAGCAAAAGAGTTTTCAGATAAATAGAAGCTAACTACTTTACTTCCTCGATCGTTTCCAACTGGTGGATCTTATTTTCAAATTCACTTTCTTGATAAGGAGTTGGGCTATTTGCCATTATGTATCTTAGGAAATAGGATATATTTTTGTTTGAAAGAAGCAGATGCAAAAGCAATTTATACTCCTTTATGGCTTAATGTAAGGTCAGGCTCTTGATAAGTTTTGTCTTGATTAATCTCGTATTTTAAGTTTGATGCTTGAGTTCATCCAGAGTTTAATTAGTCTCGATTTTATTGCTTGTAGCTAGGGATGCTTCGGCTCAGTCCCGGCTAGCTTTCGGCGCTTGGCCGCTATAGCTAGAACGGAAAATCTCAAATATTTAAAAATTCTGAAATAAATCTTTGACAGGAGTGGCCAGGATCCAGAAACTGGCCGAAGCAGCCCTACTTGTAGCGTAAACTTCAACTGAAATTAGAAATTTGTGCCACAGATTGGCTCACCATTTCTAATATAAAATCTATTTAAACCTCTTTGAACGATTAAAATCTGAGTGCTCCACTTGTCTGCTTAGCTCAATCCTGTGGTTTATCTTTTACTCTTCTTCTTGCAACTTTGAGCTTATGATGCCATCGTGGTTAAATTCTTGTTGCTTCATCATCCTTTAAGCTTCGTCAATCTCTTTCACAAGGATATGTGAGAGGGCTGTGCAGCATAAATCTACCCATATGAACTCGTTTTTAAATTAAACCTCCCTCACTTTTAGAATACTTTGTACCAACAATTATAAGCCATCAAATTACCTATAGCTTATCAAAGCAGACAAAGCATACTCAGCTAGCAGTTTTAGATCCTCTCAAACTTACTTATATATGGGCTGGCTCCCTTATTTTAGCCTATTTTAATTTCATGTTAAAAATACAAATTTAAAATCTGTTATGTGCCAATTTTTTGTTTATAGGGAATCAAAAGAAAACTTTACTCCTGATTAATCTTTATATAAACTATCTTATATAATCTTAGTAGCTGCCTCTTACCTGAAGCAAAGCAAATATGGTTTAAAATATTCTTGAATATTTAAACAACATTAAACCATGTACAATGACAATTGAAGACTCAGACTGTAACTTTTAAATTTTTACCAGTTGATTTACATTAAAGCAGATTTTAATAGGAGAACTATCACAAAAAATGGAATATAAGAGAGTATAAGCTTGAAAGTCAAAACGCTGTCATTGGCCTGTTTTCTTTGAATAATACAGTAGTTTTCAAACCTGTTGAAATAAACGAATATTAGTCAGTTCAGAACAAATCAGTTCAGTCACATAACAAATTTCAACTTTTTTGATAGAAATAGGAGTAAATTCCACAGAAAATGTGTGCTATTTGGCAAAAATCTCCAGTCACAAAAAACCTATGTAAACTGGGAACAAATGTATGAGGATCCAACAACAGATATACCAAGCACTAGAACAGATGAGTTTCAGTCACAAAACAAAGCTACTATGTTTACTATGATTTTTAAGGACAAAATGAACTCAGTCACTAAAGCGTAAAACTCAATCCAACAACAACTCCTAATAGCAACTGAAACAGACAACAAAAATATCAAATATCAAAACAAATCAGTGAATCTATAATACTGTTACCAGCTCATCCTAATTAAGACATACAATCTAGAATATGAAAAGGAAATAAATGTCCTGAGTGTCTGTTTTTGGATGAAAATTATCAAATAAATTATAAAGGTAACCTGATTGTTGAAACTGCAGGATTGCCCCCCTGGCAAGGTTCCACACAAGAGGATCCGTGACCCCCAAACTGACCTCCCCATGACCTGTAGCCAAATGCGGAAGCAACTCAAATTACTAAATCCAGCAACATGGACCAATGACAATCCCAGCTCAGTGGACTGCTTGATTTGGTGCTTCACTCATTACAAGGACCACACCACCTCATTCCCAATCCAATTAATTAATTATCACAAGCATGTTCCTCTTAAAACAATTCCCTCAAACTATATAAGTAATAAATCTCAATAAAGATAATGATTTAACCTCTAAATATTTTCCCCATGTAACTCTGCTAATACAGCACAGTTACAACATTGATAGCTGAAGTAGGGTTTCCACCCTACCTTTCTTTAAAAAATTTCTTCTGTTGTCTGTACTTGCCGTGGTCAACAAATATACAAAAGAATTATGTCCAGGCTCCCCTTGGACTGGATGCCCTACACACCAGGAACCAACATACCAGAAGCGTACATACTGTACCAAAGCATGTTAATTCCAGTTTCTGCCTTTGATGCTTTGTCAGTGCAAGGGTTTTTTCAGGCTCCATTCTCCTCACCTCAAACCAATGACAAAAGCATTATACTTATGCATGTAGCCCAGCAACTTTACAGCACTATCTTGAAATTGTTTGCAGGAGCTAACAATGACAATGCCACAGCATGGATCCAATTTGCCCAAAGCAAGTTGACACAGATGGAGTGCCTAATACATTTTTGGATTGCAGAGATATCCATTTGCCTGACCCAAAACACAGAAACCTAGTGCAATAAGTGGCATGAGGATCATACAGAAAAGGACAGAGACACCTTTAAATGAGACTTCTTGGCCAGATTTGTAATGAAGGATACTGCCTTCATGATCATCTGCCAAGTGTAGAACTTAACTCAAACCAGTATGGTGAAAGAATTAACAAGAACCTACAAAGAACTGCTCCTATGTGCACCTTCAGAGGTGGCTTTTGATAATCCTACAACACCCCATATGTACTACAGAATTCTTAAGCCCCACATAATGAGAGACAATAACTTAGACCAAGTAACCAACCTCAAAAAGCTTGTACTGTGAGGCAGAAAAGGCAAAAAAAACCTCCAACACACTCCAAAAAGCTCAGACTGGAAAAAGAGAAAGGCCTAAAGACTCTCATTTCTCAGGACGCTCCAGTCATCTTTCACCTGACAACAGCAATAACAACAAACCTCAGACTTTCAATGGCCATAACAACAGGAACAATGGTCAATCCAATTGTACTTATTTTAGAGTTATTACCACACAGGGCAAACAAAACAAAGGACAAGACCAGGGAGGGCAATAAGCAAACCAAGCCCTCTCTGATAATTATCAGCCTCATAAATTAACAAGTATTGACCTGAAGACGTGGATCAGTGCCATATAATCCTGGTCCCCTATAGGGACACCAGTACTCTACATCATTGTCAGACACCCCAATAAACTAATGTCTTGCCCTTTTAACTTTTGAAGTTACACAGGTTCAGCACTCTTGGACTCAAGTGCAAATTGTACTCTTGTCAACAGTAACTTTGAACAGGTTAAAGCTAGCTACTAATTCTTTGTGGATTGAAAATGTAGCTTTAGCTGATGGACATCACACTGCTGTTACCCAGGAGACTCCCCTCTTTTTCATCATGATAGAAAACCTCCATTTCATCATCCAGAAACCTGTCATCAACTTTCCTTGCTTTGACAGGATACTTGTCTTAAACTGGTTGAGACAAAACAATCACCATGTTAACTGGGCCACTTCTGTCTTAACCATCAAGAAAAAACTCATCAATCATCAAATTTATCCAGATACTGTAGACAAGCTTTTAAGAAATCACATTTTTGTGCACATAACAGAGACACAAGACAAGAAAAACAACCTTAAAACAATTAAATGAGACTCTTGTCAATACAAAGACGTACACTCCAAAGAAAAACAAGAAACTATCACACCACAAGACAGGAAAATAGTGGCCTGACATCCAGAGATCTTTGAAAAGGCCCTACCAGGGCTTCCCCAGAAAAGCACATACAACACTTTGTAAAACTCAAAGAAACTGTACCCAAAGAATGCCCTATCTACTGTCTCACCCCAAACAAAGACAATGTGCTCTGTGCCTACATTAAGGGGTCCCTAGAAAAGGGCCTCATTAGACTTTCAAATCTTTCTTTGGGGCTACTGTATTATTTGTGGCAAAGAAAAATGGGTCCCTGAGACTATTCACAAACTATAGAGCCCTGAACAAGGTCACTATCAGAAACCACTATATGTTATCACTCATCAATCATCTTTTTGACGCAATGGGTGGCACAACTATCTTCTTTAAGATAGACTTAACTGCTGAATACAACCAGATCCTAATCAAAGAGGAAGACATCCCCAATACGGCTTTCCAAAATAATTACAGGCCCTATGGGTGTGTTGTTATTAATTTTATAATGACCAATGTACCATCAACTTTCATCACATTCATGAACAAGGTATTTGTTTCTCACATTGAAAAGCACGCCTATGAGAGACAGGGGCTAAACTAAAGAAAGTTTGGCTCTCATCTTGAGGAAAATGCCCACCAGGACACCATTCAGTGCAGAACTGGTATAGACCACTCAAACAGGCGTCCAAAGGGAGGACACAGGAAAGAGTTAGGGAAAATAAGGGTTTCAAGCCTATCAGCATCATTTCTCTAAGTAGCCAGGGATCATGCTTGGGAGCATACTCCTGAAGCATAGGAACAACCTGGAAAGTAGGCTTAGGTTCCTCCACAGGAATGACAAACACAAGATCTTCTTTGCCACAAGAGGCTTCAAGGTTCAATTCAGGAAGGAACAGGTCAAGGCCATCACAAGTGAGGCTCTTTATCAAATTTCCACAAGTAACAAAGAGATCTTGAGCCCTTTCAGGCAGCTTCTCAAGCAGAGGCAGGAGGCAGGTGGAATTATCCCCCAAATAGTAGGACAGAGAAGGATAATTGCGTCCAGAGGTCTGGCAAAGTCAACCAAATCATAAGCAGAACAGGGGCCAAGGTAAACACCACAAACTTTAGAGCTGGGAGCAAAATTTTCAAAATTAGCAGCAAATTTGAGGGCCTTGAAAAGGACTAGAGGTACTTTATTTAAAGAAAATCCAAAATTAAGGAGTGGCTTTAGCAATCTTTAATGTCATGAGGGGCCTCACAAGCCTTAAGAACCCAGCAGAACACCAGGAAAAGGCTTTAAATGTAAGATAATGAACTTTGAGTTCAAAGTCAAGCAAAAACCTGAAATTTACCAACTTAAAATAAGTAAATATATTAATTTAATTACTAATATTTGGTTTCAAACTAGGATTTAGAAAGTCCAGCCTAAGAGACTTGACATTGGCGCTAACAATAACTTCTAGGGCTCTGTAAAGACAATGGACAAACAGGGGAAGGTAGAGGTAAGGAAAAATGATAATTTTTATCAATAATTTCAAGGTAAAAGGCTCAAACTGGGCCTCCAAAATAAAAACTATTTTAAAAATTTACTAAAATTTTTCATTGAGAAAGAATGAGCAAGCAGGGGACCAAAAGTTTCCTGTCTTTCTTTAAGGGACAGGATCTGGGTTTGGGAGGTCATCTGACCCAGATGGTGAATCTGATTGACCAGGGGAGAATTTTAGAAAGAATACTTCAGGAGGGTTGTAGGGTTTCCCATCAATTTCCAACTCAACCCCTGATTGGTTAGTGCCTATGAAATACTTCAGGGACCCATTAATTACAGTTGGATTAGAATTTGTTGACTTTTAAGTGATTTGTCCTGATTGGTTGGATTGCAATTGTTTCAAATGAGGGTGAAACCAAGCCAACAAGTAGTCCAAATTGATCAGAGATCCTTCCCAGGTTGGAACAAAAACTGGGAATCAGGGGATGCTTTCTGAGAAGGGTATACCAGCACAAATCTCTCATCAATTGTGTTCTCTAAGTCCTCTAGCAAATTAAGGGGTTTAGAGGGAATTTGGGAGGTTTTCTTAGTGCACCAAGGAAATACTGTCCTATCCAAGGCCAAAGAGGTGAGTAGCTTTACAACACCCTTGTGTATTTGAATTACATCATTGTCTACATCCTTGACAGTGAGACAACATCATAAAAATCTAGAGGCAGTGTTTGCCATCCTGGCGTAACACAAAATTTTAGCCAACCTATTAAAATGCCTAATTCTACCATAAACAGTTGCCCTTCCTGGGGCATTTAGTGTCTAAGGATGGTATCAAGCCCAATGAACAAAAGATTCAAGTCATCTTCAAGATGCCTCCTCCTGCAATACCCAAGAATTGAAAGTAAAACTTTAGTAACATAATAGGGCAGGTTAGGCAGCTGAAAGCCATCCAAGGTGTAGAAAATTGGATAGAGGTTCATTGCCTAACAGAAGGCTTTAAAAGGGTAGTTGCATTGTCCAAGGCTACCAGAAAGATACAGTAGCATGATCAAGGGATCACATAGCTATCCAAGTTGGGGGTTGGGCAAGATGACACCAGAGGTGTCCACAGGTTTGAATTCATTAAGTTGAGTTGTGTTAGCTCATGATACAATATTTCTTTTGGTTCCTGTGGTTCAGGTCCAAACTGAGCATAGGTTGGCTGTTTCTCCCCCTATCCCAAGGTAAGCTGTCAAGACAGCTGTAAAGATGATATAATTCATCTTCTGACTTAGGGGAGGGGTAATGGGTCTAGTAAGGTTACTTGCTTAGCCTAGGTAGAGGATTAATTAATGTGATATTATTGAGAAGGATATTCACTCAATGATAGCACAGTCAATCATTGAGGGTTTTGTCTTTATTTGTACTAGTGAACCTTCAAGGCACAATTATTGAAAGGCATGGCATTAGGGAACCAAGAGTCTGAGTTGTATCTTTTATTCCCTTTTCTGGATTGGCTTGGGTGACTGGAAATTGAGAAGGTTTGGCTGGATCCCAGTTAGCATTAACATAATGCAAATTGGACCTTATTTATGCATCCAAATTCATTTACTGAATTTAGTGCATGGTTTTCATTGTTGAAGAGCCTGTTGGTCCATTCACCATTTGGTAGTTTCCCAACTTGGGCAGCAGTTCCTCCCAAATTTAGCTTTGGAAAAATAGCTTTTTCTAGTTTCCTGATTTGGCCATTTCCCCATGGAGTAAAGGGTGACTGGCCAGCTTGTAGGTGGCTTGCAGGTGGGGCTGGCAAGCATGGTGAGCTCTTGCTCAGTGGCAGCAGGCAACAGCTTGGTGGTGGCAGATTTCTGCACAGTAGCAGCAGACATCTGCTCAGTGGCAGCAAAATGTCTTCTTGGTGGCGGTGGGCGTCTGCTCAGATGATAAATTTTTATCTTGAATTTTAAGTTCTGTTTGAACTTTTATTTTATATATTTTCCCCATCTTGTTGGTTTTATATGTTTGTTGAATCTCCTGTGGCCTGGATAGTGGAATATTTTCCTGTTTTTGATATATTAAACTTAAGTTGGTTACATGACTACTAGTGTCAGGAATATTCCTGAACTCGGGATGAGCGCGGAATAAGGCATTAATCATTATCATTCCTTTTCTGAAGCCATCCAAATCCATTTTTAGCAGGTCAAGAAGGTTTGTGGGTAAGAAGTGTTCTGGTTTGAGGTAGATATTTTCATGTTATGTAATTGGGAGGGTTTGGTGACAACTCCTTCTTGGCCTTCATTGGTGTCTTGTTTCTTGGTCATGAGCTATCTAAAGTAGTAAGCTGAGGTCAAAAATAAAATTATACAAGATACCTGTGATGATCCACATGTAAACAGTTTTGCAGGCAAGGGTTGATTTGGCTTCAAATAAAGACACTATGCTAGAGATTGACAATGTGTTATTGGTTGATTGCAGGTAGAGGCCTAGTAGGGAATGATGGCTACTAGGTAAGATAAGGCCTAGCTAGTAGGTGAAAAGACTACTAGGGGGCAGATTTTGGTCTCCACCCAGCAGAGGATATTGGCTGCTGTGGGCTAGAGGTCTTCACTCAGCAGGGAGGGGGGGCTCAGCAGGGAACTTTGTCTGTTTGGGGTGGGGAGTGATCCAGCCTGATGGGTAGCGTTTGCTGCTCAGGCTGGGAGAATGTTTAGACCCTGGCGGAACGCAGGCGCCAGGGAGAAGAGGCCCAGGGACACCACCAGGGCAGTTGGACCCCTGGCAGGTAGCGCAGGCTGCCAGGAAGAGGAAGAGCTCTGAGGGCTCTACGTACCCTGATACACTTACAGGAGGTCTGTGAGCAAGCATCCTACCTAACAGATTGGTAGGGTGTCCTTGTTTATGTCCCTATGAGAGCTTTGAGA
>QTSX02006170.1:0-15444 GCA_014839935.2 Entomophthora muscae
CAGGTTAAACAAAGGCTTTAAAATCAGTTCCAAGCTGGATAAAGGATGTAAAAATGGCATTGTGGGATGAGAGCATCTACCAGTTGAACTTGCATCTCAGCAGAATTCTGGCTCATGTGAGGACTCTCTCAAGGAGCAGGCACCTTTGTATAGATTCCATTGTTGCCACTGGTTTTGTTAATACTGCGCTAACACATCTAGGTGGGTAGACTTTCTTTGACCAAAGCTTCTCATACTTCATTAAGCTAGAGCTAGTTATGTAGGAAATAGCCCTAGTTAACCTTCATTAAATGCATCATTCTGATGAGTCCATAACACTTGTTATTGTTTGACACTCATTGTGTAACCAGCTCGCTTTAGATATAATCTCATGAGTGGTATTGTGTTCAATTAATCAGGGCTTTAGTCTTGGCTTGTTGTAAACATCAGCTAGTTATATATTTTAAATTTATCTGACCAAGGCTTTATTTGAACACTTGAATTGGATTGCGTTAAAAACAGTGGTTTACCGGCTTGGACATTTGAACCCCATGGGAGTAGTTAGTTCTAATTAAACAGGTGGTCCGAGTTTTGAATTGAAGCATCTTGAGATATACATTTGTGGATTAACAAATTTCCTCTATACTTTGCTTTGGTATGGAGCTTTCAATTTCAAGATCAGAAACTTTTTTAAAAAACTGATTAACCCAGAATTAAGTTTTGACTATTGAGCGATTAAAACTCACTTTGGGGTTAGCTCAAAAGTGAAATAAGGCTGGGCATAAAGGAATTTCAGGTCAAGTTAAGCGAGAACTACCAGTCCAGCATCGAAATTTGCTGGCTTTCTCTGATATAAACGGCTGTCCTGGTTTAAATATCACTTTCATGTCTAGTTATAATACGGCTACCTCCGATCTTTCAAGTCTCCTGAAATATCAAGACCAAGCTCCTTCTCTCAGGTGGGGATTTTAACAACTGCTGCTAACATCATACACCCAAAGAGTGAAGGGGGATTCTTTTTTGAGCTATATTCTTGAACCAATTTGTGTTAAATTATAGGCATTAAGGTAGCAAACGTTGAGTGGCTGAAGGTTACAAAGCTCTGGAGCGTGTTTACACATGTTCTGGTATAATGTTTAGCAACACACACTCAGTTGAAAAAACAGTTGACTCGAATTAGTGGAAGACTTGAGCCATATTCCAGTCAGGAAGCAATATTTATCAGAACATAAACAGCACTAAATAAAAGACCACGTGTCAACTTTTCATTTAAAAAAACTAGAAGAGGAAAAAGTAACCCCTGCATTTCATATATTCAAAGCAAGACTCAAAGGGCAGCTTTTGAAAATCACTTTAGAAAAACCAAGGTACTATTGTCTGGATAAGAAAATTCTTGAGTCATAAGTACAACTATTATGATTACTCGCTTATATCGCAAAGTAAAGATGCAAAATTATAGGCCCGCCTAGAATAAACTTAAGAGCAAGAGGATATACAAAAAAGCTAGCCAAAACAAAAGGTTAAGAGACAGGACCCTAAAATGTGTGAAAGCTTTAGGCATGGTAGGAGCTGCTCGCTACGGAAAGAAAAAGGAATTTATTTCTTAGGAGGGAATAGTGGCTCACCGATATTCTTCCCCCTCAGTTTAACCCCAAGATTACGCTCGATCTTTGAGATCAATTGCTGATTAGGGATAGCACGGCCCATCTCATAGTCGTTGATAACATTTGACTTCTCGTTAATACGCTGACCAAGATCCTTCTGAGTCCAGCCCTTCTCTTGGCGGTACTTTTGGATCGCCTTGCCAACATCCAAGCCTAGAGAAGGAGGAGGGACAGCATCAGTTTCAGCATCGATCTTAGCTTTGCGCTGAAACTCGGGGTCAGCACCTTTGTTAGAGCCTCCAGTGTCTAGAAAGTTGAGAAAAATAGTTAAACTCGTGCTTACATTTCTTTCCGGTCTCAACAACAGCGCCGGCACGACGGGCAGCATTGATTGCTGAAGAAGAGCGAGCAACTTTAGCGGTTTCGGGGCGTTTGCGAATGACAGTTACTTTATCCCAATCTTCCATATTGACTAACTTAAGAATGTATTAAGCCTTTTAACTGCTCTTCTGACACTTTTATATCAGATATCAGTTAAGCCAACCAACATTTGTCACCTCTGCTTGGTTCGAGTGCACACAAGCCCCATGAATAAAATAATTTCCTAAATTAAAGCGAGGTTTTTTAATCGTCATCAGTTAGAAAACGAGTCCTATTTACCACCCTCTAGGCTTCTATTGGCTAGTTTGTTCGCCTTAACTTTCTGACTGAAGTTAACAAGCGAAGTAAGCAAAGTTGGATTCAGGGCTTTAAAGCTTATAAAAAGTGATTTATAACAATTGTATTTTTGTAGTAGAAAATTAATTGTTTCAGCCTCACAAATGGCATTATTAATTGAGCCTTCTCTTAAAGCAATCCTATTATGTTCCCAAATATAACGAATCGATGATAGATAGTGTTGAGCTTATTGCTGCACCTTCTCCCATATCTAAGCACAGCCCTCGAATCAAAATAGATCGACCCTAGTTTCAAGTTTGTAGACTTAAACCTGTCAGTATTTGACACTAAAAACTGCTGCGGAATTTGTTCTCGGCTTGCTTGTTTTACCAAGCATGTCTGTTAATCAAATGTAAACTCTTGATGCTGTAGAATCATTCATCTACGTCACTATTACCAAAATAATTAACCATACTCAAGGGATCTCAGCGCAGAAGTAGGGTCTTTTTGGCTAGCAAGCAAAGAATCCATAAAGAAAAATATTTTCAACCCTCACGAGTCAAAAACAAGAGCTCGCCTCTAGCTAGAGAATGGGATACCAATTCCTCCTTAAAGCCAAGGTTAACCATGACACCAAAGATATAGGACCAGCACTTATGGAAAAACTAGATCCACCCTTACTTCGCACCCAATCACACCTGGCTTGCCCCCTAGCGTCAGGCTTGAAACCCCACTCCGACCGGGGAAAGTTCTAGAACTTTCCCGATCCTTCCTGCTACTTCCCTGCTTAAAAATAGAAAGATTGTTCAGCACAAGGTTGAGACAACCTTCATAGCATCCACCAGAACCCACACATACAATAGGTCAACTTTATATCACCAGTCGGAATTAGATCTATTCCCATGCGGCCAGGCTTGATCAGAAAAAGGTTTCCACCAAAAAATAGACAACTGAACGTTGCTACTTTTTTCAGCAAATGCTAATTACCATCCCGGATGTTTCAATAAAAACTGGGGCTCGGATTGTTCTAGGGTGATATAACTAGGGTTGGGACGGGCACCGAAATCTACACAATTGGTTTTGTGACCAAGCTTTGATTGGCACAATTGGTTTTGTGACTTTGTCAGTTGAGCACAATTCATTTTGTGACCTTCATGTCACATCACAATTCATGCATATTGGTTTTGTGTTTTTAGGGAGCAGTACACAATTTCAACTGCTAAAATACCTTTGATGAAGTATCTGCTTATTTCGTTTGATCCGTAAGGTTTAGGAGTTGTAAGAGTCCAAATAAATCTTAAAAGAGATAAGAGTATTTAGAATCAAAAAGGTATTGTTTATTGTTGGAATATAGGGCTTTTTATAGGCAGCATCAGAGATGGAAGTTTGGGCATAAATGAAGGTGATGGTACCTAATTGATTGTGGCATGAGATGTGGTGATCCACTAGACGCATTGTACTTAATTTTCATGTTTTAAGTGCAGGATGCATTAAGATTGTCACATTTCCCCTCTTGGAGGAAACTGGGGCATCTTTTGAGTCTTCAGTTGTTCACGGGGTGTTTGAGGTCTTTGTCATCCTTTTCCTATAATACGGTAATTATAGTACGGTTTCAATCCTACAATGGTGTAGGGCCCTTTCCACTTATGGACAAATTTCTTAGACTGTGAGTTCTGAAGAGAACTTTTAAACAGGAGTACTTTGTCACCTAGTTCAAAATTGGGGAGTTTAAACTTCATATTGGCCTGTTTATTCTTAATATCCAGTGCTCGTTGATGGAGAGCTTCACAATTGTTCTGTTGTACCATTAGCCCGTATTGCTTGCTATCCTGTTGGGAGTCAGGTGTTGTGATGACATTTCTTTGGATCTTGATATCAAACAACACTTTGTAGGGTAGTTGTTTAGTGGTTGTAAGTACCTTAGAGAAATAGTTCCAAAGTGCACTTGGGAGTATAGTATCCCAATTACTGGGATGTTGATAACAGCTTTTCTCAAGGCTTTTCACCAACATTTTGTTGAATTTCTCAGTTAATCCATTACACTGATGATTATAGGCTGTGGCAAACTGATGGAGGATGAATACATATTTAGTGAGCTGTTTCATAAATTTGTTTCAGAAGTGAGACCCCTGATCTGTCAGAATCTTGGTGGGGGGACCATAGATTGTGAAGATCTCCTCATAGAGAAACTTAGTAGCAGTAGCAGCTGTGGCGTTGGGTACTGCTTTAGCTACAGACCATCTGGAAAAGTATTTGGTGGCTACTCAAGATATATATTTTTCCTAGATGCGAGGGAGATAAGGGTCCAACAAAGTCCAGACCCCACATTTTGAAGAGTCCGTTGGCTGTGATAGGGTTGATGGGTTTGGTGTGTCCTGTCTTTTTGTTAAAGAATGTGCACACTTCACAGTTTTGGTAATACTCAATGATGTCAGTGGCTAGGTCAGGCCATCTGTGAGAGAGGGGAGCTAAACTAACTAAGTTTATCTCCCATCCTGGTGGAAGGATCCACCAGGACACCATCCAGTGTAAGACTGGGATGGCCGCTTAAAGGGGTGTCCATACAGAGGACACAGCGGATAGATGAGGGAAGTATGAGTCCAAGCCCATCAAAAGCATCCCACAAGCAGCCAGGCGGCACGCTTAGGTCTGAGCTCTTGTCCATCCAAGCCTTCCTCTGAGATCAGTGGGACCAGGATCTCTGAGGGAGGAGAAAGGAGGGGGGTTGGGCTGGGGGTCACAAGTGGGACTGGGTCAAGGGCAGTGAGCTTGAGGCTGTCACACATCAAGCTTCTCACAACGTTCTCACTGGTGGCAAGGATATCCTGGGCGCATCCAGGGATGCCCTCCAGTAAGTGCATGAATTGGCCTGAGTCAGCGCCAACACAGGTGAAGGGTATGGGAAATACGCCCCCACAGATCTGGGGTAGTACACCATATCATTACCAGAGCTGGCACCAAGGTATAAACAACAAACTTGGCAAGAGGGACCAACATTTCTCTTAATGACCAAGTTTGGGACCAGAAATGATCAGATTTGTTTTCTCCTGAAGGTCTCTTGATTATCACTGTAAATGGTCCCAAAAAAACAACCAACAGACAAACACAGGCAAGAAAGTTACTGGGAGGCTGGGAAGGGCAAGGAACAAAGGCTGCAGGATATCAGTTGCCTTGTGGACGGGTTTACAGAGTGTAAAACGTATATTAAAAGCCAAGGAGCTTGAAAGCAAAAGAAAAACAATTTCAAACCTAAAGTAAGAATTTATAGGCAACTATCATACTAATCTTAAAGTTTGAACTAGATTTTCAAAAATGACTAAGGTAAGCACAACTACTAACACTAACATTAACTGTAGCAACTTTGAAAACAACGCCGTAAACCAGGGAAAGGCAGGAAAGGTAAGTAACTGTAGTACCCCAAAACTGTGGGTACCACTTGCAGCATGTATGGCAGAAGGTTGGCAAATTGGAATCCAGTCAAGGCGGTGATGATGGGATATATGGTCATCAACAGCAGAAGACATTTGCGTGTACGTTGTATCTTCCAAAGCTCCTGGCAAAGTAGGTTAATATGTAGTACATGGAGGTGTACATCACAATGGAGAGTGTAGAATGTGAAGACACCAGGGGAGGCCAGGGTCCAGTCTGGGAGGAGTTCAGTTGACCAGGATTGTAGTGAGGGTCATGACCTAGTCCATCTGGAGAGGGCCCAAAGAACTCTGACCCCTGTTGGTAGCCTCCAATCCCAAGGCAAGCTGTGAGCACAGCTGTGAAGATGAGATGGTTCATCTTCCTTGGATTGGAGGGAGGTTGGCTGGGGCTAATTGGTAAGTTGACTTAAGTTGTAAGTTGAATTTCACTTTTATTGAGGGTATTAATCTCAATAATAGCACAAGCTATTACTGAGGTGGGATCCTTTATTTATAGTACCTTCCCCTGTGCAAAGATTTGCAATTGGGAGGAAAAACAGGGGATGGGAAATCCCAGAAGTTTGGAAGATAGGGATAGCAATTGGGGCTTGGGAAGATGGCCAAACTCCTGTTCTCCTGCTATCTGTGGCTGGTTGGAAAGTTCTTGAGGTGAACCAATAATTTCCTGTTGCCCTGGTGCTAGGTGAGGGATGTGAGTCAATTCATTTTCAAGATCTATTTTGGGTTCAGGAACATTGTTTTGGTTGGAGTTTGACCCTGCCCATGTGGTTTGTAACTTAGCATCCCATTGGTTGATGATAAACTTATTTTTAAAATCTGGACCATTATTCCCTCCTTTTTCTGGAGGTGAAATATTGGTTTTAGAGTTTTCCCTTGCATTCAGGGGGATTTCTGATTGGTTGCAGGGTGGGCCCTGGGACCCAGGTGGGTGGCTGGTAGCCAACTGGGGCCCAGGGAGCAAGCAGGTGGGCCTGCTGGTGCCTGCCTGGCCAGGCGGGTGGGCAGCTGGCTGGGTGCTGGCGGTGGCGGTGGGCGCCTGCCTGGATGATAAATTAGTCCGGCACCACTAAGATCCGGTTTTTTGTCAATTTTATTTTTATTTTCCCCAAATAAAGGAGGAAATTCCTTATCAAATTTTTCCCCTTGAATTGGGGATTCAGCTATCTTTCCCCAGCTTTTCTTTTCAGTCAGTATTTGATTTATGTCAGGAATATTCCTGACAGTAATTGTAATATCAATACTAACAAAGCCAGGAATAGAGGGGAACTAGTAGAAGAGCCCCAAAAATACAAAACTTTAGTTAGGAAAGTTGAA
The DNA here is from genome assembly GCA_014839935.2 of Entomophthora muscae. Taxonomy (NCBI): domain Eukaryota; kingdom Fungi; phylum Entomophthoromycota; class Entomophthoromycetes; order Entomophthorales; family Entomophthoraceae; genus Entomophthora; species Entomophthora muscae. Next base: position 6,986 of record QTSX02006170.1, read on the forward strand.
ACTTTAATTTTGAAAAATGAGCAAGCAGGGGACTGAAAGTCCTGTCTTGCTTTAAGGAAGGAATTGAATTCAAGAGTCACCTGACTCAGAGCTGGGACTTGATTGGCATGCAGAGAAATTTTTCAGATGAGAATCCAAAGGGTTGGAGGGTTTCTCATTAATTTCCAGCTTCAACTCTGATTGGTTAGGTTCAACTGAATGGTTCAACCTAGTTGGATTGGCATTTAAAGAAATGGCAGTAGCGCGACCTGAATAATTAGACTTAATTAATTTCAAGTGTGGACGGGCCCAAGCCAAAAAATAATCCAAATTAATCAGAGATTCCTCCCAAGTGGGGACAGAGTCCAAAGCACCAGTATTTATCACTTGGGAAGGGTATGCCAATAAAAATCCCTTGTCAATTGTGTGGGCTAAATCCTCAAGGGAATTAAGGGGCTTGGCCAGCTTTGGAGCAGATTTTTTTTGTGTGGCGCAGAAAGATTGTCCTATCCAGGGCTAAAGGGGGAAGTGAATTTACACCACCAGCATTCAGGGCAAATTCTAACTAGTGTGGCTTGTTGTCCATAATGGCTGCTACCATCATATGCTTTGGTCATCTTGCAAAGTGTCAGGAATTCTTTTCCTGACTCCCTGTTAATTATAAATAATTGGTTGGTAGATAGCAAGACAAAGGCACAAAACCACAACATTATCAACTCTATGTGGCCTTTCAGGCCTTTTAAGAACAAGAATTGAACCTGGGACTCTAGTTATGAAGATAAAATTAGTATGAAACCAGCCAACTCATTTAGATTACCTATTTATTATCTGCCTATTCAATTGGAATTTGAATTCAAAAAGCACTTCAAAAGCAAAAAATGTTAATAACAGGATGGATAACATCACTTACCGCTCTTGTTTTTATTGGCTGCTTCAAGCCAGCTTTACAATCACTGACCTGCTCTCTATGCTTTGGGGCAAGGCTCCGTATATCAAGATATGTGATCTTCTGGCCTCATACCGCTTAATTAGCTTTAACCCTGTAAGATCTTTGTGGCTCCTGTTATTTCATCAAATTTTTATGCCCATTATTAAGCAACAATGTATCCACCACTTGAAACAGGTATGTTTTACATGATATATACATGAAAATTCTCTTTCATTTCCCAAAGATCCACTCAAATATTTCAGCCTTGATTATAAGGCTATATAAGTGCCCATTTCTTATCCATTTCAATTTTTTCAACAATAAAGAATATTTCTTATCCTATCTTGACAAATCTATTTCTTAGTAACTTCATTTGAAGCCATGAAGGAAATTTATTTCCTGCTATGGTTTCTAGTCTCCCTGTTTACAACTGTAAAAGGTCTTGAGAATCCTACACCCACCATTGACTATCAAAACTCCTCTCCCAACAATGCCCATCAGAAGGAGTCCTTGGCCAATGGATGGTTCAAGTATCCCTCTGATCATTGGAGAAGTAAGTTCCATTATGGCCGCCATTCTACTCCTCCACCTGCCGAACCCTCGCTGGTACGGCCCCACACATCATTCTATCTTTTGACGTACATGGTAGGATATTACCTTTTGGGTCGTTTTAGCTCCCTGATAGGAAGGTTTGCATACCTGGGACATTTGGGCCATCTTGCCATGGTCACTGTGCCCATTGGTTCAGCCATTGCAGGGCTTAACTTAGGGGCCTTGGCTCACCAAATTGGGGGCTTGTTCCCCTTAAAGTGGGTCCCTGACACAAAGACATTCTAGAGGTTGTGGTACCCAGCGTAGGATTCCATCTTGTTTCAAGTAGATTTTACTGTTCACTACTGTAAAATGTCAGGAAAACAGGAGGAACTTCTTAAAGTTTGGAACTTTGGGAGCAGCCAAGTTTTCTGGGAATTCATATACTTGATTAATCTTGGGATCAAAGGTGTTGCTGGTGTCCACCAAGAGGCAGTACTGGCGTAAGATTACATCTACTACTCTGTTCTTCTTTCTTTCAATATGTATAATTTGTGCATTGTACTTCATCAACTCAATTAGCCAGTGAAGTCTTCTTCCATTGGTGTTCAGATTTCTGGCTATATACTTCACGGCTGTGTTATCTGTGTGAATAGTTGTTGGGTAATGTCATTAATGACATTTCAATACTTGTATTGAAAACCCAAGAGTTGAGCCCCAGCTCCCAGAAGGCAGATCAAACCCTCCAGAACAGTCCAGGACCTGCCAATCCATCAAGTCACAGGCTCAAATTGGTAAATTACCCCACAACCCGCCGGCCTACTACGGAGGATTCCCTGAATAGTTGCCAGTCTTCTGCCATACTGGTGCCAATTAAAACCCATACTGACAAAGGAAATATAACCTGGCTAACAGAGGTTGGGGAAGGACCTACTGTCAACCTGCCAAGAGCCAATACTGGAGCTTCGGAATCAACGCTGGAAGCCCTGGAATTGAGCCCTGATCCTCCAAATACTACTCGAGTCACGCAGAGTGGACAGGAATCCGCCCACTTGCTGAATTGCATACCCGAGTTAATGAGTCACACCAAGACCCACCAGTCTCCCAAGGACAATTCCCCAAATGATCATCAGATTGATGCCAACCCTGAGCCACTAAAGACCCAAACCTATGCAGAGGTTACAACTTGCCTTAAGGAGGTTAAAATAAAACCTATTTTTAACTCTGCCAATGACCACCATCAACTGCCCGCATTCCGTCCAGAGAGGGTAGTGCAATTGAACTACTCAGGTGACATAGTGAACAGTGGTGGCAGAACAAAGCATTGTCACTTCTATTCACCAGAGCAGGCACTACCTGGATCTCCTGCCCTTGAGACTCTAAGCCAAGATCCATGCCCCGCCAGTGCCTTGTCTGCAAACCTGAACCCTGCAAAAATTGAAGAAGCAAAGTCCCATGGTATAAAAGCCCTGGCAGTATGGTGAAGACCACATTGTCATTTTTGATAATAACGTTTTATGAACCTTTGGTTTGAAAAAATCTTACCCTATCTAGTCTTAGTGATCTTCCATCTTAATTCCGTCCAAGTAGACTACCAGGCCGCCGCCCCCTCCCAAGACCAATCTGCTGAATTGCCCCAGACATTATACTGTCCCCCGGGAGCCCCCTTTAGACCTGTGCATTTTACTGAATACCCCCCCCCCAACCTGGCCTACTCAGAGTACGACTTGGAAACCATCCTCATTGCTGACCCTTTGGCAAGGAATAGAAGTACTGAGTACATAGGATGCAAAGGAAAGAGGGTCAAGATACTGCCCTTATTGTTCAAAGACAAGTGCAACTACTTACCAGCGTACTTTGTTCCCAGGACTACACCATTAACCCCAAGACCAGACTGCCCACTGGAACCAACCACTGCCGCCAAGACCACCTCTACCCAACTTTTTGGAGTACTCTACATTACTTTGACAGGATTGGTGGATTCCGTGGTCCCCAACTCCAGACCCTGGTCCTTACTCAGCCGATCTGTATCTTACATTATCAAGTTAGTACCCATTCTATGGTGGGCCTTACCTGCCCGCTCAGCCGCGCCTCACCCTGAGCCGCCCAATGCCTCCACCTATGACTGGCTTCCTGACAGGTACCCTAATATGTAGTATCAAAACTTTCTCAAAGCGTGGAGGACTGCTAGTACTTCCTTGTTGTAAATGTAATACCTTTGCTCAGTTGGTGTGAGTTTCTTTCCCATGAACTCTATTGGGCACATGGAGCTATTTTGTAGTTGGCTGAGGACAGCTCTGGTTGCTATGTCACAGACATCTGTGAATATGTGAAAGTCCTTTTCAAAGTCTGGGTGTACTAGCAGGTTTTCTGATGTTAGGGCTCTCTTTAAGTGATCAAAGGCTGCCTGGTGTTCCTTTTCCTAAGTGTATTATGTCTTCTTTCTTCCTGTAAGCTCATATAAGGGGGCTGCAACCAACCCATAATTGGGTATGAAGTTCTGGTAATACCCGACTGTACCCAGAAATGATTGCACAGCCAATACACTACACAGATCAGGATAGTTTGCAATAACCTCCATTTTGGCTTGGTTGGGTTTACGCCCTTCCTTGTTCACAATGTGTCCTAGCAAGTGCAGTTCCTTTACTGCCAGGATACTCTTTTCTGAGTTGACCCTAGGATTTTATTCTTTAATCCTGTCAAATAATTCTTTAAGATGCACTATGTGTTCTTCAAAAGTGTGACTATATACTGTGATATCATCTAAGTATACCAACACAAATCTATGTAACAATCCCCTGGAGACCTTATTTATGCACCTCTGGAAAGTGCGGGGGGCGCCAGTAAGACCAAAAGGCATTCTGGTATACTCCTACTGTTCAAAATTGGTGATGAAAGCTATTTTGGCTTGGTCACACTGGTTTCATAGCAATATGGTGATATCCTGAGAAAAGGTATATGTTAGAAAACCAAGCTGATCCATGGAACTGGGCCAAAATATCAGAGATACGTGGGAGTGGGTACTGAGCACTTAAGGTGACTGCATTTAGAGGGATTTTGTTCATAAATAATCTCATCTTCTTGTTCTTTTTGGGTACCACAACAATGGGTGATGCCCATGGGGATGTGCTTGGTACAATCAACCCAAGTTTCAACATACCTGCAATTTCTTCTCTGACAAACTGATCACGTGAGTGAGGGATTGGGTATGACATTCCCACAATGGGTTCAAAGACCTTGATGATAATCTCATGTTAAAATTCTTTGGCCAAAGGAAGCTGGTCCAAGTCCTCAACTATTCATTCATTAAACCTGTTAAGCAATCTATGAAGTTGCTGTGTTTGTAAAGGTGTAAGCGCATTGTTCTTATCCAGGTTGTCAACCATGGTTGTACACAAGTAAGCCTCACCAAATGAGTCTGAATTGAAACTAGGGCATAATAAGTCCACCTCCTTTGAGTAAGATACTTCTAATTCCGCGCACTGACCTCCTTGACATATAGTTCATAGGTACGTTTTGTAGTATGTAGTGATACAAAAGTCCTTCATCAATTTGCGGCCCATGAGGAAATTAAACTGGCAATGGTCAAAGACCATTACGCCAATTTATAAGCTCACATAATCAATTTGTACTTGTAGTCTGTACACTGTACTGATACAGGGTGCTTGTCTACCATCTGCTAGGATGTACTTGTTTTTGATTGGGGTAATATATAGTTCCAAGATGGTCTAAGAAGCGCTTAGTCACTATATTAGTGTAGGAACCACCGTCTAAGACAATGGTTATGGGTACACTGTCTATGGTGCCAAGAGTTTGATGTGCGCCTATGCCTTCCAAAAGATGTTCAGGCTTCTTCTTTGTAAAAGTATCTGATACAGACTGTTTAATTGCAGTGCGGAATTGGGGACAGTAATTGCAAAACTGGGCCCAAGTCATTTCAATCTTTGTCTCCTCAAGAAATTTCTTTGCTGCTTGTGTGACCTCCACCAGTTTTTGCATACCTGATCTGTTCTTTGGGAGGCTGATGGGACAGTTGTTGTTTTCAGTAATGTCATGAAGAAGTTGAACCTCTTCACATTCCTCTGGCGTAGCCTGACAAGCCCAATCTTCCTCAGTTTCCATGGGCAGGTTGTCCACAGGGGCCAAGAAAATTAGGGGGGACAGTGGGGCATCAGGTTGGCAGGCCTTCTTGAGAGTTACCTCTAATGTTTCAACTAAGACCTTGTCCTTGGTGGGCGGGGAAAAAACCCATGTATCTTTCAACATTGGGGGTATAATGAGGAAGTTCTTCCTCCAATGATACCTGAGCCAGGATTTTGTGTACTTTAGCATCCAGTAGGTCCATTGGAATGTTGATTTTGGTTTCTTAAGCCATGAGAGTTCACTTTCTTGATTGCATGGGCTCAGTTTGTGCTTCCTGAGTATATGTTGGCTCAGGCATGACCTCAGTAAGCTTTGGTAGCATATAGTCAAGTATGAGTGTGAGCCCGTCAATTTCTGTACAGACTGCAGTCTCTTCCTTGACTGGGGATAACACTGGTGAATGCTCCAAGTTGGTTTCTTTTACAGCGTATCAGAGATGGAAACAACAGGAGCTGTGTCAGTTGACAGAGTCTGCAACCAATTTCCATGCTTAAGAGGGCTAGGCGCTTGAGTAGGAGAAGGTTCTACTACTTTGTTGCATTTGGCTTTATTCTGAGACTCATGGCTAATATCTACACGCTTGGCAGCAGCTTCTGCATAGGAATGGGGGGGCTGGTGACAACTGGGGTTGGGGTACACTTTCAAAGGTGTTGTCAGGGATCCAGCCTGTGGGTTTTTTTGGGAACTTGCAGGCAGACAGTCCGCAGGCCCAGCAGGAAGGGCCCACACAAGATTGGTGCTAACTTTAAAATATAAGATAATGATTTGCCCAGGAGGGCCCAAGGTCCACTTGCAGGTACCATTGGATCAATTAAGCCAGTAAAGGTGATATACATCACTTTAAATATCTGGGTGGAAGTGGATTCATTGGCTGCAACATATTCTTGTGGGCAGTTGGGCTGTGGGGTGAGAGGCGGTGTCATTGGAACCAAATACACAGGCAGGTAGTTGTACTTGTTGCAGAATAGCAGAGGAGGTATGGTGATTTTGGTTCCTTCTCTGTAGATAGTCTCCATCTCTCTAGCTCTAGCCTCTGGGTCTTAGATTAGGATTTTCTTGAGGGTGAACTCCAAATATGCGGGTTGGGTGGGTATTCAGTGAAATGTATCAGGCCAAAGGGAGCTCCTGGTGGACAAAAGAGTTTGGGCAGCTGGTTCACGGTTTCTTGGGTTAGGTAAGCAGAAGGTACAGAACCTCAGGAGATGGACTGCAAATGAAATAGAACTAAAATCAAGTATAGAATAACCTGGTTGAACCAAAGGTTTATGTCACTTTATTGTAAGAATGGCAATGGGCAACTTCCTGGTGGTCCAGGGTATAAGTATGCCCCTCTGCCATGGGTAAACTTTTACAAATTCCTTGGGGCCTGATGCTACTGTCTACCAGGTTTTTCCAGTCCTTGGTAGCATCTGTTGCAGGAGTTAATTCATTGGCTGGTTCAAACTGAGAATACTCAAATTTCCTTGTCAGGTTGTGGGGTTGGTCATCTCTGGGTGACCCACATCTACAGGAAGTTTCTTTGTTTCCCCTTCTGTGGAGGCCTGGATTATTCCGGGATCTTTGGCTTGGCCTGCCCTCTCATTGGTTGGGTTAACAGAAACCCTTGGCATGGGGAATCTTGATGCAGGTAATTTTAGTTCATCAAACCTTAGAAGGATTTTCCAAAGTCAAATCCTGCTCTGGTTTGAGCCCATAAATCTGCGGGCAGCTGGTCCTGCGGGATGGCGGCCCGCAGGGTGTCAGGGTTTGAATCCAATAGTTGAGGTTTTCCTATGAGCATGGTCAACAGGAGGTTGTCACTTGTGACATTATTACCTTCTCTCTTGTTGCCCTCCTTCTTCCTTTCCTTCTTGTCCAAGTATTGCTGTATGGCTCCATGTGCGTTAGGAAGGTTGGAGATAGGTTCCCAGGTGCTCTTTTTGGGGGGTAAGCTACTCCTTTGACGTACTACTGTGGGGTCTTGTAGTGGAGGCGGTGTCCATGGCTGTACTCAACTTTGTATTTGATTGTTTGTCTCTCCTGAATGGGGGGTTTTGGTATTGATCTTCTGGTGGGGAAGGGAGGTTCCTTCTTACTTGAATAGCAATAATTGATGAAAGACATTGTGGATTTTCCAAGTAGGTGGCAGTTCTAGTTTGTATGCCACTTCTCCTATTTGCTTTATAATCTTGTAAAGGCCACATCAATGGTGAGCTAGCTTCCTACTGGGTACATGTAAGGGGACGTTCCATGAGTTGAGGTAAACTTCTTTGCCTATCTCTAGAGGTTTCCTGGGACCCTTTTCTTGTCGGCAAACGCCTTGTAGGTCTTAACGGCGCAGGTTAGGTTCCTAAGGCAGGTTTCTTGGGTGGTATGTATCTGTTCAATCCAGGTCCGCCCCACAGTGTTCTGTTCCTTGCTGCCAATGGTGGGGTCCCAGGAAGGGTCAACCCCATAGTTGGCCCTGAATGGGAACATGCCTGTGGAGGTGTGGTCTTTACTTTTGTAGGTAAACTGGGTTATGGGGAGCATTTTGGCCCAATTGTCCTGATCAGTGTTGGCATAGCATTGAAGGTATTGTTCTAAGATCTGGTTCACTTTCTCAGTTTGGCCGTCTGTCTGTGGGTGGTAGGAGGTAGATACACATCACTTGATTCTTAAGTCTTTCATCACCTGCGTCCAGTAGTTTGACGTGAATTGGGGTCCTCTGTCTGTGATGATTTCCTCAGGTGTTCTGTGTTGCGTGAGGATGAGGCTATGGAAGTTTCTGGAAGTCTCAGCCAACGTACAGTGGTTAGTAGTTGGGAGGAAGTAAGCCATTTTTGTGAAACAGTCAACTATGACTAGGATTGCGTCAAAGGATTTTGAAGGGGAAGTTCTACTATGTAACCCATTGAAA
>QTSX02006171.1:0-15364 GCA_014839935.2 Entomophthora muscae
ATGTAATCAAGACACTTTAATAAATTATCAAACATAAGATTTATGAGGAGCCCACAAAATTTCAACAACAGTGGAAAAAGCTTGACTATAGGGATGCAAAAGTGAGAATCTAAAAATGGTCAAGTTAGCACTTTTTAAAATTTCAAAACAGCTTTTATAATAAAGTAACTACTTTTTCTTGACTTTTAGCCAAGAGAATGAGATAAAAAGTATTTTGAATGACCATAATAATTCTTAAATCCAGATGAGTTGTTTTAATTTAATTTTGAAATTTTAAAATCATTGGCTTGGTCACGTTTATATTCTCACTTTTGAATTCTGGCTTTTGCAGTCCTACAGTTGATTTTGCCACTGTTTCTAAATGTTGGCTTATGAAAAGAAGCTATTGTTCCTAGGCCACATTGTCCCCAGAAGCAGCATCAAAGCCAGACTTCTAGAGCTCATAATGCCCATGACAACATGTTGAAAAACATCTTCATGATACCTCAACAGGTGTAGAAAGCCTTTGAAAAAAAATCTCAACAATGAAAAACCAACCACAACAACTTCAAATGGCCAGGAATTTGAAGTTGTTGTGAACTCATTGTTGAATTTTCAAGACTTTCCTGTTGAGTATCATGAGATATTTTTCAACATGTCATGGGCATTATGAGCTCCTAGAAGTCTGCTGTGCTGCTTCTGGGACAGTGTGACTAGAATTTGTGCTTCTTTTCATAAGCCAACATTTAAAGGCGTGGCAAAAATCAACTGTAGGATTTGCAAAAACAGAATAAAAAATGAATTCTAGAAAAAACCAATATTTAAAATTTCAAATTAAATTAAAACAATAATTAAAAATTATTATGGTCATTCAAAATACTTCATTCTCTTATTAAAGTCAGAAAAAATTAGTTTTTATTATAAAAAAAGCTGTTTTGAAATTTTAAAGTGCTAACTTGCCATTTTAGATTCTCACTTTGCGTCCTATGATCGGTTTTCCATATTGCTGAAATTTATTAATTTCCTCATAAATCTTATGTTTGATAATTTATTAAAGTGTGTGTTATATGTGAGGCTCTCCTTTTTAGCCTTTGACCAGATTATAATATTGTTTAAGTGAACTATGGTGTTTGAGAGAATGTTGATAGTTTGGTTTATCATAGTTAAAGATGTAGCTGATGGAGGGTTTTAATCCCAGGATTCATGGATTTGAGCTTACATATCCTGTGGTGGGTTCTTAATGCCCTTTTGGATGACCTTTTCTTTAAATTTTCCTGATTATACCCAGTTTTGTGGTTGATCTTGGATAAACTCTTGGAGTCTTAGGGGTGTGCCAACATATCTTCAGCTACAGTTAGGGGTTACTAGTTCTTTTAAGTACTTGTGTTGAGCTCTGCAATCTGTGACTGTAACAAAAATGACTGAGAAGTATGAAGAGGTCTCTAAGTGATGATTAATAATCACCCAAATCCATAAGGAGTTGATGATTAGCCACCACTGAAGCTTCAAATATTATTTAGTGAAATTCCCAAAGGATACACTAAGATTTAATAAGATAATTAAGCCCAACCAAAGTATCTCTAGATAAACAACCTACAACAATATCAAAGAATAATCTGAATATTATTCAGGACATTGGGAGGTATTAACAGTCTCAGTTTTTGATTCAGTAGTGAAGACTCCAAGATTGGTGGGCATTGGTGTAACATTAGGAGTAATAGACAATGTAGAACCCAGAGCAGGACCCCATCTTCCTGTTACAATTTGATTTAAAATCAAGTTGTAGGGAATATAGCAGAGCAGGTCCACTACAGGATGCATTTGGAAGATGTTATAACCAGGAGATAATTTAAGTTTATTGAGTATTTTAGGGAGGACACAACTCTTGATAGTTGAATAATGGGAAAAAATTTGATATGTAAAAAAATTATCAAAGCAATACCACCTGAATCCATGGCTCCTATTCTGCCTCATTATTCTAAAGAATAGCTTGTCCAGCACGTGAAAACCCTTGGGTGATTAATTTTTGATGGCCATTCTGATAAATGAGGTTATATTGGGTGACCCTCAGATTATGTCTATTTATTAGTGTCAATTTGCTCTGGATAATTGGATCATACTGACAAACCAGAGCGCCAGTAACCCATTTCTGGCCAATGGTTTGATTTAGATCCCTCAGCTTGTTCAACTTGGCTAACTGCTTTTCCAATTTCTTAGCCTTCTGGTAGGGAAAGACAATCCCTGGCATTATGGAAACTACCAGGACAGAAACTAGGTGTAAACCACCCCCTTTCTTTTTGAAAAAGAAGACCTCTGCACCTCATGGTGATTCCAATGGGCAGATGAAGCTCTTGGTAAGGTTAGTATCAGTTCAATCCTTCAAAGTTCTTTTCTTTGTGGGGGGATTCTGTAAAGGGATGCAGCTTTAAGCATGGATTTACATAGACCAATGCGCCAGGGACTGCCCACCATTCACACACTTGGTCAGACAGCAGAGCAGCAGAGAACGGGTGAACAGCCAGGTTAGATAGAATACCAGTCCCAAATTTATAAGGTATGAGATTGCATGGCCTAATTGGGTCCATTTTCCAAGGTGTGAGGTCATGGAATCAATGAGGCTGGTCATTGTCAAGTAGAATAGGCTTAGATTTCCCAAAGATAAAAAAGGGACAAACTTTCTGTAGCAGCAGCGCTCTCCACCTGTGGGATGGGAGTAAGAGTTGAAGGCAATCTAGTCATAAATCAATCTGGGTTGGGTTTGCCGTATATGAAGGCTGGGAGTGGGATAAACTGTTGACTGTTTTATGGCCCAGGCATGAAGACCTTCATATCTGTCAAGTGGGATATCAGGCAGAGGGAGCTCAGTGTATAAGAAATGGATGGCACTAGCTTTTGTGGTTGAATTATCAACAGCTGGAAGTGTGGCAGGCTTCTCAAGATCTTGGTTCATGAAAATGATCCAAGTTGTAGTATTTCTGCTAAAAAAATAGGGATGAGTTGGAAGAACCAAAGGTTTATGGTGATCTTCATTAGAAAATGGCAACAGATGTCAACCAGGGGGATCAGATTTTTTAAGATCAAATGTTGGGCCTCCAGCTTCTTCAGGCTTGCTTGTGTTGTACTCATCTGGGGCTGATAGGTCAGGGAAAGTGATTGGGGCATTCCCTGGAATTGTCATGGCCCATATCAGAGTCCAGCTGGACTCCCACAGGGGAGGCAGGCCGGGCCTGGAAGGCCAAGTACACAATAAGTGCAATTCTGGCCAGATAATTGATTGCAGTAGCTAGGGAACGCCAACTCCAAGTATGGGGTACGGCCTGATTGGCCAGCCTCAATACTGTGATATAGGAAAAACCCAACTTACTGAAGTACTGGGCAGGAGGCACAGTTGGCAGGGGGAAAGTAGGAGGAATCTCCAGCATAGAGGGAAAAATGATCACTCTTGGTGGCCAGGAGGGAGCAGATATGTGTGTGGCAAAGTGTAGTGGAGTTATGAATAAATGCAAACAGAATAGTTATATTGGTGCAAAAGTAGATAGTTCTTGCAAGAAAATAATGAATCTTGAGCATAAAATTGTTTGATTTTAAGATGTCAACAGTGAGAGGGGATGCCAGTGTTCCCATCTATATCCTACTGGGAAACTGCAACTGAACTTACTGGCAGCTCCTTATTAGTTGTCAATGAATTATTCTCAAGTTGGGTTCCATTGGTGACTCCTGATTTGTCAGTTAGATGGATCCTTTCATTATTTTTGCCCTGGGGAAGCTGGCAGGGGAATTTTGGGCCATTTGGCAACCCAAGTCTCCAATTCTGGGTTTCAGAGGGTGTGGGCCAATTAAAATCTTTTCCACTTGGCTTTGGGACGGTTTTCAATTGTCCCCAGGCTTGGCATTGACCAGGGTTTGATTCTCCCCTTGGAATTAAAGTTTCCTTTGGGTTAATCTGTGTGATTGACAACGTGATTGTTTGGTCGCGTGATTGCACCATTGCAGGCGTTGAGCCTATGCAACATAGGGTTTTGTCTGGCCCATTCTGGGCCCTGATAGGAATGGTTTTCTCCAAGTCCTCTTGGAAGGGTTTGGCTGGAATCTCATTTCTGAACTTGGGGGTTGATTCTGGAGGGTATTTGTCAACAGGTTCTAAATGGGGTGATGATTTAAACCTGGGGATAACTCAGCTAAATCAGGCTCAGCCTCAGTCAGAAGCCCAGGGGCTGGGCCCAATTCCTTTACTATATTTGGCACAGCAGTGTTGCAACTGAGTTTCCCTCCTTGCCTGTCAACATATCTTACATTATACAGGGGGTTCTTGATGAGTTGCCCCAAGATGTATCTAACAACATGGATCAATATGATGGCAATGTCAAATTACGGACACTTTCCCCTAATTAGGAGTGCTGCCAATTTGACCTTGCTGGTCCCTGCAAAAGTTATTCCTTGGCCTCAAACCTTACATGAAACCTGTCACTGTGCCATCCCCTGTGGCTTGATGGCTTTCCCCATGTGATATATTAGTCACAATATTATACAATAAAGTACATCTTATTCTATTCATTCTTGTTCTTTATATTGGACTGCTGTCTTTCCCAATCAAATACTGAACTCTTATTGGTTCTGTTGCAACAGTGGTAGCAGCAGTAGGTTTACAACCTACCTAAGAGAAAAATTCCCCCAAAAAAGGACAGAGCACTGGCTGTATGGCTACTCCCCACCAAGAAACTTTCCTTCCAATCCCCAAGAGGAACATCCCTGAAGGATATGTTATCTACCAGAACCAGCTGGTGCTTACAGGTGTGTACAATTGCCTCTGCCTGGGGAAGCGCAACGCAAGCGTCACCTCACCCCAATTGGACCTTTTGCAACACATGTTAAGCCTCCAGCTTGAGTCTTTTGAAGTTGGTGTAGAAGGAGCTGACATTGTTAGCATGCTTCATTCTACAGAACCCCGCCTTTGCATCTGCCAAGTACCTGAGCCCATGTGGGTTGCCACTACATCTGGGCGCCTTATGGGGCCTGATAAAGTGTGGTTTCTCAACTGGACAAGCCAAGAGCAAGATGTCATGTGGGCAACATTCAGGGATGCCGCCAGATCCCATTACAGTGAAACCTTTTCACCCATTGTAGTGGGAAATTCCCTCCTGGTTATCAAACAAACATGATCTGTCCCCAAGTACCTTGTGGCTTGGCAGCAAGCCCTTGCTGCTGCCCCAGAAGCTGTCATCAACAGAAACACCATGTTGCTCACTCTCATAGTCAATGGGCTCAAGCTCCATATCTGCAAACAGGTTCCTGTAGGGCGCTATACCTCTATTGACAACTGCTATAAGGCCATTATGGAGGCCAAAAATCAAGCTTCAATGGGGTTCCGCAGGTCCAACGACGCACCCCCTCAGTCTTGTCCTGCACCTGGCAGTGCCCACAATCAGGTGGGCTGCTGCCAATTCTATCAGCAGGAGAATGTGACAGAAATAACTGGATAATATGATGCTGTTTCTAAATGATGGGGAAATACCACCCAAATCCACATAGAATTGATGATTAACCACCAACGCGGCTTCAAGTATTTTTTTGTGAAATTTCCAATTGTAACTCCAGGATTAAGTAGAACAATCAATTCTAACCAGAGTAAACCAAGATAAATGACCTGGGAAAGCATCAATGCATCTTCAGCGTAGAATTCTGGGCATTGAGAAGTGACCCAATTTTCATCTTCAGGAATGGAGGGAGGAGCTACAAAATCAGCTGGCATGAAATTAACATTTTGCGGCACCAACAACAAAGTTCCTGATGCTGGGCCCCATCTTCCTGAAATGATTCTGTTCAGAATCAGATTGTACGGGATATACCGCAATAACCCGAGCACAGGATGCATTTTAAAATTTAAAATTAGAACTTAGGATAATTGATTTTTATTGAGTAAATTTAGGAGGACTCAACTCTTAGAGTTGAAACAGGGAAAATTATTCAATATATATCAGAAAAATTGACTAAGCAATACCACCTGAGTCTTGATCTCCTATTTCTTTGGCATCTTCAAGTAAGTATCTAGTCCAGGTTGTGAAGAACCCTTATGTGACCAGTTTCTGACAACCATGCCAATTAATGAGCTTATATTGGGTGACCCTCATATTACGTCAATTTACCAAAATCAGTTTACAAGGGGGAGCTGGTTTCAGCTGGCATACTGGGGCAGCTGTGACCCATTTTCAATTGACCGTTTGGTTTAAATCCGTTAACTTGGTCAATTTTGATACAGGTTTTCCGGCCTTCTTACTTGGACAGACAATACCCGGCATTATGGAACTTACTGTGACAGAGAATGGGGCTAAGCGCCCTGCAAGGGAAAGCTCCAGTTATCTCAGATTGAGGACCCAGGAAAAGCCTGGGGGTTGTAGATACAAGAGGTTCTGCAACCCTGCTTGGCTCCCACTCCCAACCTCTCCTTGCCAAAAACCCCTGCAACTATAATATGCACAATGTCAAGACCCTTGATGTATTCCAGGTCCATAGTGACAACCCTGTCCTCCAAGAATGTCATTCTTCCAATAAAATCACCCACTTTGCCTACCCCTTCCGTTTCTGTGGGAACACCCACAAACTTTTGGAAGACACTGGGGATGATCACACCATGGTCAACTAGGATTTTTCAGATTTTTGGCAACTAGATTGAGTGCCTAGTTGATTCAAAGCAGTACGTGTAGCCAACTCCTGCAGAGTGGTAATCACCCATGAGACAGTGCCCTTCTCTGTGAGAATGGAGAACGTCCAGGTTAAACTCTCTGAGCCAATCATGGCAGGGCTCAGCTAAACTGTCATTGCTGGTCTCAACTGGCTCTGGCACAACCACCCATATATTGACTGGGATATGTCTGTAATCACCCTCAAATGTCAGGGAACCAACCCTGATCAGCCAGCTTGCTAGTGTTTGGGGACTGGCAGGTTGTGGACTGGGTGGGCAGGGCCCACCAAAGGATTGGTGCTAACTTAATGAGGTAGGACATTGACTTGCCCACCCACAACCACGGACTGGCGGCGGGACAATAGTATCTATTACTCCTGTGAGAGTAATATATACAGTTCCAAAAAGCTTGTTGGTATGGTCCAGTAGGAGCTCAGCGGTGGAGGCAGGCATTGGTTTGGGGGTGACAGGTGGTTCCATGTCCATTTGGTAGGCGGGAAGGAAGTTGTATTTATCTCTGAACAGGCAGGGTTTGGTAACGTACCAAGGGCCTTCTCAGTTGTATCTGGTTAACTCTGTAGTTCTGGCCAAGGAATCCTGGGCTAGTATGTTGTCAGTGGTGTAGTCCTTGTACTCAGGCTTTAAGGGGTACTCTGTGAAATAGACAGGACTAAAGGGAGCACCTGGCAGGCGTTACGTAGCTGGCGGGCTGGCAGGGGGGGTCAGAGAATCTTTGAGTTAACTGGCAGATGACAAGAATAAAATACGGCAATAATTGGGGAGACTAATATCTCATAACCTTTATTTAAAAATGATGATGGGGTTGATCTCGGCCTGGCAGGTACTTATACCACACTGCCAGACTTCACTACCTGATCGGGTTTCTTGAGCTCGGGCGGGTTGGCATTGGGGGTCTTATATGGCAGGGTGGCGCTCAGCACTGGTATTGCAACCAAGTTTCTAGACTTGCCTGCTAACGTATCTTACGATACACAGGGGAAGCTCAATAAGTCGCCCCTTGACATATCTAACAACTGTAAGGTCTCATAGTTTGGGGAAGGTGGTTATAGACTAAAGCTTTAATACTGTTGATATTTATGTTGGTCAAATATAAAAAGGTAGGTAAAGTTTGTAGTAACAACTGGACTAGGGCTCCTAGAAGCTTATAAGATGTAAAATAAGGACTGAGGCGGTTGATTAATCCTAAGTCAGGGAATTGCTCACCACTAGTTGGAGGGTTAAAACTATCAATAATCAGATTGTGTGTATTATTATAGAAAATACCTAACTGGTGAAATAGAAAGTCAAAAGGAATCATAAGATCAAAGAAGGAAAAGAAATAAGTTAACTAAATTAAAAAGAAAACACAAGCCACAAAACCTAACAAGTACCTTTTTTGAGGTGCAAGTCAAACAATCTCAACTTACTGTTGAGATTAGAAAACCAAGCCTTTTATTTACTTGGTATTTGAGGTGCAGAATTGAGGTGAGAAACTTAACCAAAATTGGTTATAAAAAATGATGGAAGAAAACAACCACAGAAACACATGTTTCTTATGGTTTAAACTTAAAAAGTTAGAACCCGGCGTAAAGGAGACAATGAAAGGGCATTGGTGCTTGGCAGGAGGTCAGAGCAAGAGCAAAAATCAGAAGAGCGGGAAAAACCTGGTCCGAGGATGCTGGCGTAAGCAGGAAAGCGAGAAAAAGGTATTTGGGTTTCTAATTGAATTATTATTACTAACAACTTAGATCCGCGGTTCAAAACTTGGCCAGAACAAAAACAAGGTAAAATTTGAACTTAATACTAACCGTAAAGAATAGAAAGAATGTTGCCAATCAAGGAAGAATCAAAATAGGGAATCTTTCTGAAAAAATGAGCCAATCATAACCCAATTCTTCAAAAGTAAAGTAATGGAGTCCAAGAAAAAATCTAGCAGCAAAAACAGAAAGGAGAATCCTGACAACAACATGAACCAATATGATGGCAATATCAAATTGTGGACACTTTCCCCTAATTAGGAGCACTACCAGTTTGACCTTGCTGATCCCTGCACCAGTTACTCCTCAGCCTTGAACCTTACATGGAACATGCCACTGTGCCACCCCTGGTGGCCTGGTGGCTTTCCCCATATGGTATATTAGTCACAATATTCTACAATAAAGTACATCTTACTCTATTCATTCTTGTCCTTTCTATTGGACTGCTGTCTTCCCCAATCAAATGCTGAACTCTCATTGGTTCTGTTTCAATAGCAGGGCCTTCTACAACAGCTTTTATCTGCTGGGTTAGGCCTATTGGCTGCAACCAATTTGGGGTTCATTTCCGTGTTTTTGCCAGGTTTGGTGGGGCTTCTAAGCTTTTTACAAACCCTCCTACTTGGTTCATCCCAATTAGGGGTCCTGGGTCCAACTGGAGTCTGACACAGCTAGGGAGCTGCAAGGGGGCCTCTTGGGCAGGCTAAACCCCTTTTTTGTGGAGCCCACCTGCAACTGGCTGAGTATTGTGGTTGGTGGGCCAGGCCCTGAAACAATGCCATGCTTGATGTTGCACTTGGATGAAAGGTCTATGAACTCCACCTTGAATGCATACTTGTAATTATTCAGAAGTGGTATGGGTTCAAGTGAGGTTGGTTTGCTTTAGGTTAGTTTTTGATGCTAGAACCTTTATATCTAATTGTATAGTGTTTATTGTTGCAGGTTACAGGTTCAGAATCATCTGGGTTAGGGGATCAAACAAATCATGTGCCTCTTAATATAGGCTCATTTGGATCCTTGAGCATGGTGAAACCAGCACTGTTATAACCAACAGTTACAGTATGAGATTCCCAGGAATACTAGAATCGATCCTGGAGGCTAGTTCATGCCAGCAACAATACCACATTTCAGATTAATCATGACAAGCCCTTTTATACTGGTTGTTATGGCTTTTTGTTCAACTTTGAAGGGAACCATCCTTCTTTCAAGTAGGGCTGCATCTCCATCCACCATCTGGGCACATCTGAAGCTTGGGTTGGCCATAGAAACCTTTCTATTCCATAGAATTTTTTATCAACCATGGTGTGCTGTGCACTGGGATCAGTCAAAGCCTGTGGGGGTAGGATTTTTAGGTACATGGGTAGACAAGAGGTTGTGTTGGGTACTTTATTTTCAAGTTCATAAGGATGTTGGTATGGGGAATGCACTGGATGCATACCACAGCACTGGTTCCAGGGAAGGTTTGCTTCTTTTTCAGGTTGAGGGGAGGCAGAGACACTTGGGTATGTCCCCTTTTTTCATGCCCCTCGATCTGATGTCTTTGATGTCAGAGGAGGTGGGTTCAGAGTCATAGGAAGTGATGGTATTGACATCATCAGCCTCTACACTATCCTCTTTCTTGGGATGGCAGTGGTTATTGTTGTTACTGCTGTGGTCTTTGTTGTCTGGTATATTTATTCAGGTATGGTCAAGGATAAGGTGCTACCAGTGACAACACAGCAACCTACATAGAAGAACCAGGAAGGAAATGGCAGGATAATAAGGTTGTTGAATGATGGGGTTAGCTTGTAAGCTAGATATAGGTGGCTTGGTCCAGCCAATGTTCAAGCATGAGTGGGAATGATAGTGTAGCTGGTCGGTTTTGACGGAATTACCGTTATAGTAAAGGGGAGGATCAAAATAGGTTGAAGTTCAACTCACCTTTTTTTGAACTAAAGCTTTCGAAATTGGTTAGAGCCAAGGTTGCACGCTAGGAACATGAGCCGATCAAGCGTCAACCTGGGCAGGCGATCTGAACCAGGGATAGAAGCATATAATCTATTGCCCCGTTATGAATTCAATTAATTTATGTATGTAGGCTGGCAATGACTCCAAGTGGTGGAAGTTATAAGTGAATCAATGCTGCATGTATTGGTTGAACCACACTATAAACAACAATTGAGGGTTGCAGTATGCGTGAAACAAAAGGTTCTGATTGCTTAGAATGGGCATAGTTGGGTGGTAGTTATAATTGATATCACCAGATACATGGTTGCTTTTAGATGAATTAATATATGGCAGGGGTGCAATACCAAGGGTATGGTAATAAGTCTGGCTCCTGTATGTGTGGTCCAATTAGGATCGCCGGCATTAAGGGGGATCTAAAAGCGGAATGCTGCAGGACTGTTCTTGAAGAGGGATGATATGAGGTGTGTTCGGCATAATTGAGGTGCTGGAGTACAGGGTTTGGACGGCGCAACTTTTTTTGGTTAAATTGTTATTTTAAATTCGAATATTTGAGAATGTATATTCTAATTCTAACCAAGTAGTTGGTCTTGCGAAGGTGATTTTGATAGCATTGATTTAAAAAGTTTGATTAACTTTAGATTTTATGTTCCATGTGGTGAAAATGAGGAACTCTAGTGAGGTGACTTTGGAAAAAGAAAAGTTTAATGATGGTGTATTGGAGAGATGATCTGTTAGTCAGTCTAGAGGAGACAGGGATAGGATTACGATTACGTTTACTTTTTTTGGAAGGGTGTCTATTGGCATGGCTAAAGAATGTTACACAGCTACTCAGTTTCTTGGGGGAAGATGCTGGTAAGTGGGGTGCGTTGACGTGGGTTTTGCTTCAAGAGGCCAAGTACCATACGCTTGAGATCCTGAGATAACAAGCGGGCACCAGGAGTGTCTTGGTCGGGAAATTTGATGTCGCCAGTGGCGATGCGCTGAAACATGCGTAAACGTGTCTGAGGTGTATCGTAAGTAAAAGGAAGGTGTCCTACCAGTAGAGCATATAGTATGATTCCAAGGGACCAGATATCCCCTGACCTCAAATCATGGCCTCGCTCACTAAGCACGATGTGCTCTGGAGCTATGTACTCATCGCTTCCACACTTGTCTACATCACGAGTGGTGAGTTCACATCTAGTTGCAAAGCCAAAGTCACAGAGCTTGATGGTGGGTACTCCATAAGTCAGTGTGCTGCGGTCAACCAGAAAGTTTTCCAGCTTGATGTCGCGGTGGGCAAACCCTTGTTCGTGCATGTATGCGATAGCTATTGATTAGCATATCGTCATAAAAAAGTACCTTCAGTGCACTGGCGAAACAGTTGCAAAATAGTGTCACTAGACAGTTGTGTACGGTCAGCAGCAAGCGAGAACAGCTCTCCGTCAGGGACGTATTCTTGAACCAATACATAGTGGTCTTCAGTGATAAAGTTGTCCAAGAGTTCGACAATGTTGGGATGCTTGAGGAGGTTCATGACCTCTACTTCATGCTCAAACATTTCAAGCGTAAGCTTAGTTTTGGGGATCATTTTTAGTGCTACGGGGTGGGGGGAAAAGGCAAGATACACTTCAGAAAAGGCGCCAGTACCTAGCTGCTTGACGGCTTGGTATCCATTTACTTCAAATAGCGGTGGGCCAAAGGTGAGAATGGGGAAAGGGAATAGGGTAGCTTTTGGCGAAGCAGAAGTTGGGGTGGTTATCTCTCGCTCCTCGGGTAAGTCAGGTGCGTAAGTAAGCTCTGGAGACATGACGGGTGTCGCCGGCAGAGAGTGCGATGGCCTGTGAACAGACACTCGGGAGGCAAGGGCTGAGGGCTTGGGGCACGGCTTTGCCGGCAACCGCATGTCTAAAGAGTGAGAAACCATCATTTCAGTATGTTTATTGGGGCTTGCGCTTGCGATGGGCGACAAGGCGCCATTCACAAAGGTGGGCTTGGTGATGTCCTGGAGCATATTATCCCTCTCGTGTTGAATAAAACCCGCTGTTTAACCGATGGCTGTTTGCCCTACTTTATACATGGACTGGCTTCCTGGGTGTCTAGAAGGGGTCAAGGCGCAATCTTTGTTTATTGGTTATCAATCCAATTGCCCAGTCTCTGATTGGGCCACTCTTTGGCCGCCTAATAAGACATTCATGAAAGCGAATTTAGTTTATGATATCATAAATGGCTTGGCGCTCGTTTTATTTGGTTTAAACTGGCCAATTATATTGCAATTAGGATCGACAAGACTAGGTTCTTCTATGCCTGAACATATTCAATTCCATCTTGGCCAATCACATGTTGATTTCCGCGGTGAATCACATGACTGAATCAATTCATTTTCCAGAGCACCTAATTGTAGGACTAATTGTAGGATTATAACTGGGGCAGGCCGTCATTGGATTGGGCCGTTGCTGCTTTAACTCAACCGATCAGGTTTGAAATCGATCTCAACATTGGCCCGGATTCGGATAAAGACTAGGGTCACCAATTATAAGCGAATACCCGAAACGCATGATCTTACGCGCGGTTATGATTGGTTGCTTCGGCGTAGCTGCTTATATCTCCGAAGCCTCTTCCCCAGCCACCGCTCATAGGTGGCTTTGTCGACCCTTCACTAATGATGATATTTCCCCAGCATGGATCAAATGCAAAACAAAGCTTCCACTCGGCCCTTCTATCACGTAATTCCAGCGCCCTGGCCTTTCCTTGGAATTGAGAAGTCCCTCTCTGTTCAGCCAATTTTAATAATCCTTGAATGGCAATCGAATCTGTTTTATTTTTAGCCACTGGTGGCTACACCTAAAACCAGTGAGCATAACTGGGTTGAACGGAATTGATAGTTTGTCGGTTGGTTTGAAATGCCTTCTGTAACAAGTACCGTGTCTGTTCCAATCTCCCTGTCTCGAGAACAGCCACGTCTCTCGTTTAACAGAGGCGGCCGATGCAAGACAGACGAATACGATGGAAGCGGATGTGAACTCCAAATTGGCATGTTTAGAGATCTGCCGAAGCCAGTTTTTAAAACTAAAGTAATGTTTTAGATATGATAACTTAAATCCGTGGTCAAATCCCAACGGTCAGTAAACCCAGCGTATCCTTTTTTCTCACGGTTGAGACAAAGTGATCCCCAGTGATGCAACTGTTCAAGAGGAATACTGGATTCATATTTGCCACAAGGTGTGCTCCAGACTCAGCAGACGGAATCAACATAACAATGATTCTGTTAAATCCCCCCTGGGAGAGGTCAGCCTAGTGCGGTTGTGTTCAGATATCGACTCAACGGCCCGACTCAGCTCAGTGGTAGAACCCCTGACAAGTAAAGGGTCCTACTTGGCTTACAGATGAAGGATTTGATAATAATCAAACTGGAATATAATCTTTATATCGGCACAATGCTTTGACTAATACTTGGATTCCGATCAGCCAATCAATTTAAAAATGATATCACCAAATCTACTTGGTTGCTAAGTAACCCTATCTTTACTGACGATTTGTACATCTACCAACAAAGGTTCACCCTCCATAGCCCTGATTCTTAAGTATCTTAGAAGAGATATGGGCAATATTAAATCAACTCCAATACAAATACCCAACAGAGTTGACATCCCCTTCTGATCTTAATCCAAATTGGATGGTTTGGATTGAATCAACTTAAGGCTACATAGCCCATCAGACCTTTCTTAAAAAATTGATACACCTGATTAAACCTTTAATCCAATCTAGGTAGGCTGCATACCCTTGAATTACTCCATCTCGGCATCCTGCTCCACTCACACATGACATCACCACCAGGAAACCTGTACTGGGCCAAATAAAAACCAGAAGCAACTCAGACAGATCCAATTTATCACACATTAGCTTCCCAATAAACTTGGCTATCCGATAAGCAAACACGATCTTATTCAATATACACAGCAGCTTTATAGCATGTTGAGATAAACAAAGTTATACCACACTGTCAAGTATATACTTCTAGGAAGTATAATAAACGAGATAAAAGGGGAAATTAAGAAGAGAATGATACTTTATTGGATATGAATATAGGATAGTATATAGTATCATGTAAAGCCACATACTGTTCATGTACGTCATGGAGGTCATGGGGCTTATCTGAGTAATATTCCTCTTAAGTCATGAGGCTAATTCAAGTTGTGTTCCTTTTAGGATACAGAATGTTTGAATCCCGTAATAGATGGTCAAATGATAGTAGTGCCACTGACTTAATGATTAGTTGGTGAGCTATTCAGTGACTCATTTGGTGAACTACTTGGGGTGTTAATTCCCGGGAAAAGAGTAATCAAAGATGTTGTGACATCTCCCCCTGGGTGCTGGAAGGTGGATCCTAGGGAATTTTCTTGAGAGTGTTGGGGATACATGCTTGGTATTGATCCAGTTTGGCGTTGGGGACAGGGAGTCTGGAGTTGCGTTGGGCTGTTCCTGCTTTGCATAGGCAGAGTCAGTCATGGTGCATACGTTTTAGTTCGGTTCTTGCGCCAATTTCTTTGACAAGGTAGGTGTTGTTAGGTTTGACTTCCATGACAATATCTGGCCCGTGCAACCCTGGATCCAACTTATGCTGGTCATGATTGACAACCCAGATTTTGTCCCCAACCTGGAATCTTTCTTGTTGCAAAGGGACTGCCTCTCTTTTGATCCTTTTCCGCTCCATATCCTCTTGGTCTTTTCTGGCCCGGTGTATGTCAGGTTTACTGCTGTCTGGTACCTTTTTGGGTATAGGCAACCATGGTCTGTGGTAGTACTAACAAGGGCAGGTTTCTGCCCATAGACAAGTTTGTACAGGCTTTTGACTGTATTGCAATTGACTTGAGTTCTGCATACCATGAGTGCTGTTGGCAGCATGTCAACCCAGGCTTTTGGATTGTTAGCAGATAACTTACTGAGGGCTTCCACTAGTGAGCTGTTTAATTGTTATACTTGTCCATTTGCTTGTGGGTGGTACGGGCTGGTAATGATATGTTTT
>QTSX02006172.1:0-15294 GCA_014839935.2 Entomophthora muscae
GTCAGGTGCAATGTTGATCTTTCCAGGTTAGTGACTGATTGATAATTCATAGTCTGGTAAGAATAAGGCCCATCTAGCTTGTTGCTGGTTTAGTTGTTGTGGCTTGAAGAAGTATGTCAGGTTCTTGTGATCAGCCATGATTCTCACTGGATGGTTGGTATTGTACAAGTACCTTGTCCAATGTTACAAGGACTGAATGATAGCAACCATTTCTTTGTCATATATGGGATAGTTTAAATCAGGTGAGTGAACTTCCTTGAGTAGTAAGCTACAGGTTGCAGCTTACTATCATGCCCCTCCTGAAGCAACACACCCGAGTAAAGTCAGAAGTGTCTGTCTCCATAATGAAGGGTTTGTTGTAAACTGATATTTCCAAGATGTAGGTAGAAACAAAGGCATTCTTGAGTGTCACAAAGGAGGATCTGTCAGTGTCATCCCACACAGACAGGTGCTTCTCAGAGGTAGGGCAAGTCAAGAGCAAACAGATTGAAGAAAAATTTGGACAGATTCACAGCAGAAGTTTGCCAGGCCCAGGAAGATTTTGACTTCCTTGCAGTTCTTAGGCTCTGGTCATGACGTCTCAGCCTCTATCTTGTTGGGTGTCATAGCAAATCCTCCTTTTATCACATTGTAGCCCAAGAACTCTACTTCCTCTTAGAAGAACTCACATTTTTGAAGTTTAACAAAGATTATGTGTTCCTTGAAGTGTTATAATACAGATTGAAGGTGTTCAACATGTTCTTCAGGGGTGCAACTGTAAATGAGGATGTCATCTAAGTAGGCTACACAACATTGATCCTTGAGTCCTCCCAATACCACGTCCACCATAGTTTGAAAGGCGCTGGGTGCATTTTACAACCCAAACAGCATAACCAAGTATTCATAGAGACCTTGCCTAGACTTGAATGCAGTCTTTCATTTGTCACCAGGCCTGATCTGTATCTGGTTAAAGGAGTCCTTCAAATAAACCTTTGAAAAGACGTTGGCTCCTGAAAGCTGGTCTGAGAGGTCTTCAGCATTGGGTACAGGGTATCTGTTTTTCAAAGTGATTCTTTTAAGGTCCTGGTAGTTCACGCAAGGTTGTAGGTCACCATATTTCTTTTTAACCAACAGTAAAGGGGAAAACAGGGAGATTTGGAGAAAAGTGTATATCTCTTCTTTAACATCTTGTCCAAGTAATCTCTTAAGGCGGTTTGTTCCTTCATGTTAAAACTGTAGACAGGTCCATGCTTAGGTTGGGTTTCTGGGGAGGATATAATGGCGTGGTTGAACTGACTGTGTTTGGGCAAGGCAGTGGCTTCTTCTTCTGAGAAGACAGGCTCCCAAGGCTTCAAAAAAATTTGGGATCTCAGATTTTCAAGATTCCATGGTGATGTTTAGCTCTGAGGCTTGCTGAGGGTTCAAGCATGGGACCTCTAAAGTTTGGCTCTCATGATTGACAGTCACCTGATGGTTCCTATAGTCTAAGTTCAGCTGGTGGTCAACCCACCATTCAAAGCCTATCACTACAGGTTTAAGAAACTTCTCCATGTCATAAAATCTGGTAATAAAAGTGTACCATTCAGTTTTTAGAAGAACAGGTACCTTGCATTCATGTGATAGGCCAGTTGTCTTATTACCCAAGGTTACCAGCTGTGAGCTTTCTTGAAATGGTACATCAGGTTTCTCAGCTATAATATGTTCCATGTAGTTGAGGGTTGCACCACTGTCTAATAGGGCTATTGTGTTCACCTCAAGGTCATGGTAAAATAAAATAGTGTCAATGATAGGATAGGACTGGGAAGTGTTGTTTATTGCTGATATGGTGGCTCCTTGGGTACCATTAGAGCAGCTAGTACAATCCTTGGATAATTGTCCACTCTGGTGGCAATAGAAGCATAGCCCACTTCTGACGTGGTGTTGATACTCTTTGGTAATCATGTTCAAACAGGGCCTACTTGCACCAGGAGTTTGGATGTTCTGGGGTTCCCAGCGTGATATTCTTGCGGTTAGCTGAAGTCCATGCCTCTGGCAATTGCCAGGAGCTTGTCTTTGGGAAGGTCACAACTGTGGTGACTCATGAGATTGGCAATGTATGGGTTCAGTCCATTTCCAAAGTTCAATCCATATATGCTGTCTGGGATCTTGGCAACCTCAGCCAGGAGTTAGAATGGTTGTATTTAGGTCTCCAGGTTGCCTCTTCTTTGGCTCAAGCGGATGAGCCCCATGTAGGCCTAGATTTTGGCTCCAGTAGAGGTGGTGGCAGATTTAATTATTTTCAATAATTGGTCATAGGAGATAATAAGGTATGGGTCTTCTTCTAGGCTGTTCAGAAAGTTCTCTCTAGAATTGTCCTTTAGTTGGGCAGCCACCATCATAACCTTCTGGGTGTCATCTCTGAAGCTCTTGGATGGGCACAAAACAAGGCATTGATCATTAGCATTCCCTTTCTGAAGCCAGCCAAATCCATTTTGGACAGGTCAGGAAGGTTTGTGGGGACAGAGGTATTCTGGTTGGAGGTGGAGATTTTCACATTCTGGACTTGGAACGGCTTGGTGACTCTTTTTCTTGGTTTTTATTGGTATCTTGTTTCTTTGTCATGAGCTATATTGTGTATTAAGCTGAGGTCAAAAATAAAAGCATACAAGATGCCCCTATAATAAAAGAAGAATAGGGGACCAGGGTTACTAATTTTGATATGGTTGATGTAAGGTCTGAAGGCTCAGGGTAGATTATTGTAGACTAAAGCCTTTAAACCAAGGATGTTTATATTCATCAATTATAAAAAGATGGGCAATGTTTACAATAATAACTGCAATAAGGCTTGTAAGAGCTTATATGAAGTGAAATAAGGACTAAGGTAATTTATTAACCCTAAGAAAATAAAATAAAGACCAGTCTTAATGACAGAAAATTTGGTTAAAAAGTCAATTTCTAAGTCTGGTAAATGGTCTGCACTAACAGGAGGATTGAAACTATCAACAACTAAATTATGAGCACCACTATAGAAATTACCTAACTAGTGAAAGATAAAATCAAAAGGAATCATGAAAACTAATAAGGAACTAAGAATAAAAATTGGAAGGAAAAACACAAGCCACAAAATCTAACAAGCACCTTTTTGAGGTGCAAGTCAAACAATCTCAACTTAAGTTGAGATTGGATAAAACTCAGGCTTTTTATTTAAAATCTGAATTGTGGTGCAAGTTTAGGGGATATGTTCTAACCAGAAATGGTTAGAATGCTTAGCTGAGAAAACAGAAGACAAGCACATTTGATTTGGGTCTTATTAACTTGAAAATGTTAAGTTAAAGTTAAAGGAGAAAGACTGAGAAGCGGTTTGATTGTTTTGCCCAGTGTCACAAGTGATAAACTCCTATTGACCATGCTTACTGGGAAACCTCAACTATGAGGTTCAAACCCTGACACCCTGCGGGCTGCCAGCCTGCAGGACCAACTGCCTGCAGATTTTTGGGTAAGAACCAGAACAGGATTTAACTTTGGAAAATCTTTTAAAGCTTGATGAGTCAAAATCACCTACATTGACACTCCCCACATTAAAGGTTCCTGTTAACTCAACCAATCAGCGGGCAGGTCTAGCCATATAACCCAAAATAACTCAGGCCACCACAGAAGGGGAAACAAAGAAACTTCCTATAGAACACAGGCCGTCCAGAGATGACCAACCCCACAACCCAACAAGGGAATCTGAGTATTCTCAGTTTGAACCAGCCAATGAATTAACTCCTGTGATGGATGCTGCCAAGGACAGGAAAAACCTGGTAGACAGTAATACCCAGTCCAAAGAAATTTATAAAAGTTTACCCATGACAAATGGGCATACTTATACCCTGAACCGCCAGGAAGTTGCCCATTGCCATCCATGCAATAAAGTGACATAAACCTTTGGTTCAACCAGGAAATTCCATATTTGATATTAGTTCTATTTCATTTACAGTCTATCTCCTGCGGTTCTGCACCACACACCCATTAATCCCAAGAAACCACGGACCAACTGTTTTTTTAGAACCAAATTTAAACCACAGACCAACTGTCCAACCTTTATTGTCAACCAGGAGCTCCCTACGGCCCAGTACATTTCACCAAGTACCCCCCCCCAACCCTGTGTATTTGGGGTTCACCCTAGAGGAAATCCTAATCTATGACCCTGAGGCAAAAACTAGAGAGACTGAGACTGTTTACAGGAAAGGCCACAAAATCACTATACCTCCCCTGCTATTCCACAACAAGTACAACCACCTGTCCGCGTATTTGGTCCCAATGACTCCGCCTCTCACCCTGCAGTCCAACTGCCCACAAGAATCCGTTGCTGCTAATGAAACCACTTTCACTCAGGTATTTGGAGTGATGTACATCACTCTTACCAGATTGATAGATTCTATGGTACCTGTCAGTGGACCTTGGGCTCTCCTGGGCAAATTGTTATCTTATATTGTAAATTTGGCCCCAATCTTGTGGTGGGCCCTCCTTGCCAGGCCTGCGGGCCGTCTGCCCTGCAAGTTCCCAGGAACCCCCCCTCAGGCTGGATCCCTGAAAAAGCCACAGAAAGAGCAAAGACAGTGGGAGAGCGGGGAAAACCTGGTCCAAAGTGCTGGTGTAAGCAATAAAAAGAAAAAGGTAATTGACTTCAGACTTAGTAAAACTAACTAAGCACATAAGTCTGTGGTTCAAAAATTGTCCCAGGAACAAGGTAAGCTTTGAACGTTGAAATTAACCATTTGAGATAGATGAAATTGGCTAGTCAAGTGAGGGAAAGAAAAAGGGAAGAATTTGAATAAAAAAATTGATGTGAATGTAACTAGTAGAGATAGAATAAAGTTGGTGTCTATGAAGAGTACTAACAGCAAAAGAGAAGAATAAAAAGGAGAATCCTGACAGTTGACATACTGGCATGGCCCATACCAGAGTCTGGCTGGACTCCCACAGGAGAGGCATAACAGATCTGGAAGTCCATGTACACAATAGGTGCAATCCTGAAAAGGTAGTTCACAGCAGTGGCCCAAGGACGCCAACTTCCAGTGTAGGGAACAACCTGATTGGGTAGCCCCAACACTATAATATAGATGAAATCTAGTTTGCTGAAATCTTGGGCAGGAAGGGCATCTGACAGGGAAGATGTGGCTGGTATATTCTTCATAATTGTTGGAATCTGGCCTCTATAACAACCAGGAGGGAGATCCAGATGGTGGGGGTGGTAGAACTCCAAGTCAAGGGCACAAGCTGGCGTAACCAAGGGGATGGGAGGAGGACCATGCAGGTAGGGGAAGGCACAGAAATATTGTGTTGTTGATTCACGTAGAGATGTGAACAGAATAATTATATTGATGCAAAAATAAACTATTCCTTCAATCAAATAATGGGTCCTGTGCATAAAAGACGTTTATTAAGATGATGTTGGCAGTGAGGAAGGCTTTTCTTCCTCACTACTTATACTACTGTGAATAACTTGGTCTTTTGCACCACCAGTGGTCTGGTGGCATTATATTGAGTGGTATTTTTGTTTTTCTTGGAAAAAGACGTGCTGGGGCCTAAGGATGGGTGTACATTGGCTGCTTCTTCATAAAAATGTTTTTGGCTAAAGCATACCAAGATGCCACAGTTATTAATAGAACCCGCAAGGATTGGCTGCCTGATTGCTTTATTGAGCAATTGATGGTACAATTTTCTGTTTCCTGATATAAAGGGGACCCAATTTTGTGTTTAATGTCAATTCTGGGGTTTTGTGACATGTGGGCCTTTCAAACCCCTGGCCATTCACAGTCAGAAAGGGGGGTGTTTTCTTCTGGAAAGGTAATTAGTAATTGTTTCCACACAGTTTTTTATGCTGTATCCAGGCAGGCTAGCTGATTGACTTGGGCATTCTGGGTCCTGAAATTTGCTCTACAGTACCATTAGTAGATGGGCTGTAAGGTGCAGCAAAGGATTGATGGGTACCCATGGATTATACCAACAAAGTTACTAATTGAGCATTGTAATTGATTCCATTGTCATAGAGGAGCACCTGTGGACATCCATGACAATAGAACACATCCTGAAGCAGAAATAAGGCAGTGGTTTTTGCTTTGATATACTTGGTAGCTTAGCCTCCAAAAATTTACTGAAATGTTTCACCACAATGAGGATACATGAACATCCAGAACAAGAGCAAGGAGGGGGACCTAAAGCATCCACACTGACAATGTGAAAGGCATTTTTGGTAGCACTAACTTGAACTTGTGCTGATTGGGACATGGCACTGTAATTGACTTTCATGGCAGTAGACTAGAACATGAGGAACCAACACTCAAAATTTTTCCCAGTAGTAGTATTTTACCAGCCAATCATAAGTATTGCATATCTCATAATAAACGGTGTCTAGATGAGCCTGTAACACAACTTATACTTGCAAGCTTAGATGGACATAAGGTATATATAGAGATCCAACTTACTTGAACAGTTGATTAACCCTAACTATAGTGTCTAAAGGTAACTTCTGTAAAGCCAAGAAAGTACTTTCAGGTTCAGATTCCCATGTGGTAGGGTAACCTATGAGCTCTTACAAACAATTTTTTTCTCAGCAGGGTGTAGAGCTAAGATAAGCATTTGGGACAGATCATCAGCATATTGGTGTTGAATCCCAGGACAATGAACCACAGTGAATTCATAGCTTTATAGACGCAAGGTCTAGTGTGCTAGCTATCCTTTGGTTCTTTTAGCTGGTGCAGCCAACAAAGAAACAAGTGATAATTAATCACTGTGAAGTGGGTGTCATAGATGTAGTGCCTGAATTAATTAACTTCATTTAACACTAATAGAAAATCTTTTTTGGTAACACTATAATTCTTCTTGTACTTGCTGAGGATCTTAAAAGAGTAGGCAACAGAGTGATCCACCCCTTCATTGTCTAGTTGAGCCAGAATGTCTCCCACAACAACCCCAATAGTGTCATTTTACAGGATGAACTCCTTTTCATAGTTGTGATACACCAGGATAGGAGCCTCTTTAAGCTTCTATTTTAAAAGCTTCACAGGATTGCTGTTGTATTTCAGTCCACTCAAAGGATACACTCAGTAATTAGACCAATGGTTCACTGAGCTCTGCAAAAAATGAATTAATTGTTGATAGTATCCCATCATCCCTAAGAAGACCTGCACATCTCAAAGATTAGTGGGGGTAGAATATTGTTGATGGCTTCAACCTTGTTAGTCATATGCCAAATTCCTGTATAAGTAACCTCATGTACCAAAAACTCCAAACAATCCTTGAAGAAGGAGCACTTGGATGACTTAAGTTTGAGGCCAGCTTCTTGTATCTTGAGGAATACAGCCTTCATCTGGTCTAAGTTCTCACTAAAAGTGACGCTGAAAACCATGATGCCATCTAAATACACAAGAACAAAAGACAATTTTAAGCCACATATGATAGAATTAATAGCTTGTTGGAAAGTAGCATGTGCATTAATAACCCCTGAGGCATGTGGGTGGGCTCAAAAAGCCCCCAGGAGGTGATAAGAGAAGCTTTCTCTCTATTGGCACTAGACCTATCTACTTTCCATTATCATAAAATAAGATCCATAACAGAAAATAACTTATAGCCTCCTAGTTGGTGTAGAGCATCATCAATTCAAGGCAGGGGATAAGAATCCTTCTTAGTAACAGAGTTAAGGTGTCTATAATCCATCACAATATGATATCCACCGTCTTCATCTTCAGGATTGAAAGAAGAGAAGCCCAGGGACTCTTAGAGGGTGCCAGCAACCTAGCATTCACAATTTTTTGACTCTTTAGAGACCTGGGCGCCCTCTAATTTCCTACAGCAATAGGATTTACTCTAAAAGGAGGAGTGTTGCCTATATCAATTTTATGTATTACCCCTTTTGCCAGTCCATTATTATTGGGGCCTTGAGAGAGGATTTCTGAAAAGTGATTTAGCACCTTTAGCACCTTGTATTGATGAACTGGTGGAAGTTGTGGGAGAATTTGGGCAGAAAAGAGAGACAAGACTTGTAGCTCAGCTTCTGGCAAGGCAAGATCACTGAACGTCCCAAAGGGATGGAGAGAATAACAGCTGGGGGACTCAAAAGCCTGTCATGTCTTAGTATTTGTCCCTAATTAACTTGCATTGAAGTAGCGGTCAAGTTAGCCAGTAACAGTTGGACAGGTTCCTTATGAGTGACATCCAAGATTCTAGGGCATAAGTGGGGTTTTCTTTGTCATAAAGATTCAGGAGCGTACAATTTCATGAACGTCTTGTTAAGCAGTTTATAGAAAACCTGATAGTCCACTATCACCTGCAACCCAGGAGAGATAGAAGACATGAGGAGCAAGCAGAGAGACTCCTTCTGTTTCAGAGAAAGGCAATGGTGGGGACTTGAGATTGGAAGAGTACATTCTAAACTTTAAGGAGAAAATGCCTGTAGGATATTCCAGTACACAAGTCTTTAGCTGTTTTTCTGGAAGGTGAACAGGATCCTCAAATATAAGAGGCATATTGTAATTCAGGAGGGTTAAACCCCTTCTTTGAGGTTAATAATGCTTTTATATAATTGGAGGAACTAGGTACTAATCAGGAGATCATAGCCCTCATTTTCTAAGACCATCTCAGTAGAGGATAAAGCAGCTTTCCAAAGCAAGGGAAGGGAAGAGTATGCTCCAATTGCGTAGGCAGTCAACAATCCAGCTGTGCCATAAGAATAGCTGTAGGTGAGGTCTGGTGTAGGCATGAGTTTGAGCTTTTTCATAAGTTTAGATGAGACCACATTAGCAGGGGATCCTGTGTCTAGTATGTCATTAATCTTATCTTTTTGAACATCTACTTCTACTTTATAGTGTCCCTTCCAAAAGGGGGCGGGATATCTAAAACCTCTTTAGAGGTGGCAGGCTCAGTTTCTTATTTCTTCAGGGTGCAGCAGAGGGCTGGGATCTCCTTATATACAACTTGTAGGGGTAGGGAGACCTGTATGTTTTGAAATATGGCTTCAGCCAGCTCATCAGCTTAATATGAGGATTCAACATGCAGAGCCCAACGGCTTGGGTGAGGTAGGGGCAAGCAACTACCTCTCTGGCAGTAGTAGAGCCAGGCAATACCTTAGTGATAGTAGTTTTTTCTCTGAGCGTAACTTGTAAGGTACAGAGATGGTATCAGGGACTATAAATACCTTGTAACTATAGCCAACAAGTACGTCATATAATTCATCAGAATTAGAGTCACTAGTCAAGTCATGGAAGAGATGTAAGATAGAAGGCGTGGCTGGAGAGGATGTAGAGCCAGACACAGTAGGGGGGCGCATTAGGAGCAGCATAGAGAGACTATGAAGGGTAGTCAATGGAGAGCATATCTACTCTCTAAATTAACTGGGTTTTTTTCTAGTTGGCTTCTAGGATCTGACTCTCCATCTTTGAGCTGGTAAAAACTTGAGAGTGATGATCTACTATCTCACAGTTATTGCATCATGATGTTTGGGCTATCTATTACATTAAAGGTCCTAATTTGGGGAGGCCAGATATCTCAACTATTGGAGTTATAATGTCCATCTCTAAAATGAGGCAATTGTACGTCAGATGTGTATCTTGAAAGAGTGTTGATTCCCTTTAATGAAGACAGCATTGGCTTATGAGCCTTAAAATGCAAACATAACAGTTGATGAACTTTAAGAGCATTAGCGCTGGTGGTGTAAGCTTTTCAAAGTGGGCCAGTAGCTATTGTTTATCTGTTGGCCCTCCCATGTAGAGTTAATCAGAAAAATTGGCAAAAGTTTCCTTGGGCTTGAAAGAAATGTGCATAAAGTGTCTTTTTTGGCTTCTAGTATATTTTCTCCAAACTCTTCAGTCAACCATGCTTCATTTGGGCCCAGGTGGTGATGTTAGCTAGTTCAGAACCACCCCATCTTGGAGTTTAGGACAAATACAAGTCAGAATGTGTTCCTTCTTATGCTCATTGGGTTCTTGACACATTGATGTCTCATAAATGGTGAGTAAGCAGAAATAGTTGAGGTTTGGGATCAAACACCTGCTTGAAGGACGGCTTGTAGTTGGGATCAATTCCAGAGTTGGCAGACTGAACTAAAATTATCCTGAGTTAGAGTTGAGGACATGGATCTTGGGGGAGGAGTAAACTAAGCTTTGCTCATGACAGTGGGCTGAAGGGCCCATAGCTGATGTACACTCTCTTCTAGGGTAGTAAGGTGATTGCTTCTGGACTCCTGTCTCTCTTGTAGCAGTGCAGCTCCACTGAAAGTTTCATCTATTGTTTCTGCTTTACAGTTGTGAGGCATGAAATCTATAGCATTTGTGAGAAGCAGCTCTTGTAATTTCCCAATAGGGAGAGAACCTATCATTAATGCTTTTGATGAACTTGCTCATCTTGAAGATTAGTGTCAAGCATTTTGTAATTGGGAACAGCTGTCATGTGTCCTGTAGTTCGTTTGATAATAATAGTTGCACACTTAATTCACAGTTCCCTTTATTCCCAGGGCAACAGCCTTTTTGTACAGAATGAGGTGTAGTACCAGAGGACATCATAGCGGCACAGCTTCAACTTATGCTCTAATTTATACCATCTTCTTCATCCACCACAGTAGCCCCATGGATCAGGTGTAGAGTGGAGGGCTGGGGGCAGCAACAGCGGACTGCTATCTAGTTGTAGCTTTGGGTTCTGAAATTTCATACAGATCTCCTGCAGTTTAGAGTTATTATTACTAGCAGGGTAGTGGGTAACTTACAGTTCTCAGACTTAAAATTTTTTCTTAACATAGTCTCTGAGTTTCTGGAATCTGGTCAATCATTCTGCTTGGGCGGTCTGAGTGCTTCTCTGCCGGTACTGGGGTTCTTCATAATTATCTTTGATAACAATGGCCTTCCCATAATTTTTATATTGGTGCCATACACTAGCTGTACCTTCTGGACCAGACTGGATGTAACATGATCCAGGCAAAAAATGATGGATGTATCAAATAAGCCAAGCTTGACTTTCTTGCTGTTAACTGGTTTGGATGAAAAAAGTTGGTGGTCTTTCTGGATAGAAAAGGGTATCCTTGAGTTTATTGTTTCAACTGAACCAATGTTAGCTCAGTATTGATTGGGAAGACAGTCCAGTATAAAAGGACATTAATGAATAGAATACAGATGTACTTTATTGTGGAATCTTATGACTAATATACCATATGCAGAAAGCCACCAGGCCACGGGGGTGGCACAGTGGCAGGTTCCATGTGAGTTTAGAAATGAGAATAACTTGTGCAGGGATCAGTAGTTTGGGTAGTGGTGCTCCTAATTAGGAGAAGAAAGTACCTGCAGTTTGACATTGCTATCAGATTGGTTCATGTTGTTAGATACATCAAGGGGCAATGACTCATTGAGCACCTCCTGTGTATTATAAGATATGTTGGTAGGCAAGGAGGAAAACTTGGTTGCAACACCCTTGCTCCTGCTTGTTATCAGCCAACAGGGTGGAGCCTACAGAAGATCTGGGAAGGTTTGCACAAAGAGTCTTTGTGTGGGAATGGTGCAGCAGGGGTGCAAGCAGTCATGGTGAGTGTCTTAGTCTTTTTCTTGGGCGTCTTCAAGCTGGTAGGTGTGATTGCTGTAAAAAAGCAGCTACCAGAAGGGACCAAGGTGGTTGAATTCCAATTTGGCAGATTTATGAAGTTGAGGGGCGTAGATGGGATCACCTTGGCATACCTTGCTAGAGGTGTCTAGTCCCCCCTTGATTTGTTCTTGTTATATGTTGCAAGCCTTGGCTTGCCATTGACTCAGGGAGGGATAGGTCGAAGGGAGTTTTATGGAACTGTGAACAATGGCTTCCCCTGTTCCTCCCCCCATCAGACCATCAGGAGTCCCAAAAGCCAAGGCACCTAAGCTGAAGCCTGTACCACAGTTGATCCTGGCACATAATATAAGTAGGGCAGTGGGGAGATGTTTGATCCAGGTGGTGTTTGGGTGCTCTGGGATAAATTGGCAATCAGTTGTACTAGGGGCCATTCAGGCATTCTACACGTCTGTTGGCCAGGGTGGTATGGTGTGATGACCTGCAGATCAGGTCCCCTGTTAGTGATAATACACTGGGGGTGTCCAAAGGCACCACAATCTCCTTGTCAATGAACTGGTTGATGGTGGTGGCAGTGTGATTGGTGGTTGCCCACACTACAAGCCAAAGAGTAAAGTAGTCAATTTCTGTGATGATATATTTCTTGCCCAGATTTTTCTTCAGGTAAGGGATAAATAATGTCAAGAGCCCGCTGTTTAAAGGGTTCCATGGCTTTGATGGGTAGGTCTGATTTGGGCAGGGTAGGCTTGGATTTATTCTTTTCACACAGGATCACATCTTGAGGAGGTCCAGGATGTCCTGGTGATGCAGCTCACCAAACTTTAGGCTTCATGATTTCGAAGAGGTTACATCCTCTTATATGACCCAAGGTGTGGTGCTAATGTAGTATGTGTCTCCTTGTTGTGTGGTGGGAATGTACAGCATCTTTTCACCTGTTTCTGCCCAGCGGCAGACATTTTCAGTGTCAGTGGTGAACTGGATTTTGTTGTCCTTCAGATTGGAAAAAGTCAAAGAACTGAGGCCCTTGTAAAGGTGGCCTCATGACTCAGGTAGAGCATGGATCAGTCTGGATCCAAGTCATCATCTCCTGTGATGGACTCTATGTAGAGCCTGAGAGAGTGTTAGCTGTGACCAGCTCCTTCCCAGGTTTTTATTTGATGTGCAACTGGTACAGGGACAGACGTTTGACCTATTCTGCCTGATTTTGAGTCAAGTGTGACTGATTATTGAAGTACTGAAGAGACTTGTGATCTGTCAGGACCGGGGTAAAAATGTGGCCCCTTCCAGGTAAGAACGCCATTTCTTGATACAGTGCACAATTGCTGCTAACTCTTTATCATGTATGGGATAGCGTTGCTCTGAGTCAGTGAGCTTCCTGGATTTGTAGGCCACAGGAAGGAAGACACCTTCATCAGTTTCCACTCTTAACACGCCCCATATGGCCCTGTCATAGGCTTCAGTTTTGATTTCATACTGGCAATTCTGATTGGGGTAATTGTAGTACAGGTGTGGTTATAAGTCTCTGCTTCAATATCTCAAAGGCCTGGTCTCTGGTGGTTGTCCAATGAAAGCGCTGTTTGGTGTTTAAAAGTTTGGTGAGAGGTGCAATTAGTTCTCTGCAGTTGGGGATGAACTTTTGCACATAAGCAACCATGCCCAAAAACGTACACACCTGGCCCACATTGGTGGGGGGGTGACATGTTTGTGATTTTTTTATCTTGGCAGGTTTGGGCTATATCCCTTTGGGCAGAGATAGTGTGACCCAGGAATAGGAGCTGCGGCTGGAGGAATTCACATTTGGAAGGCTCAACTTTCAACTGATGTTTACAAATAGTGTTGAGTACAACAATGAAGGTTTTGGAGATGTGTTGTTTGATCTTGACTGAAGGCAATAATGTTGTCAAGATACACAACAACACATTTTACAATAAGGTCTTTAAAGGCTTTATTCATTGACATGGCAAAGGTGGAAGGAGTGTTGGTCATTCTGAAGTTCATGACTCAACACTCAAACAACCTGTAGTGTGTGCAAAGGGGAAGTTTTCTCTTCATCCCCAGGCAAAATGCAGACCTGGCTGTACCTTGTAGTGAGATCAATCCCACTGAAGACCTTTGCACCGTCAGTGTATCAAACAGGTTGTCAATTAGTAGGGCGGTACTTTTTTTCACTGTCACCTTGTTTAGTGTGTGATAGTTGGTTACAAGACAAAGGGAACTGTCCTTCTTGGCTACAAAGAAGACTGCAACCCCGGCATGAAGATAGAGATGGGTGGATTAGCCCTATTGAAATCGTTCACAAGGTGTTGACAAAGGGTTTTATCTTCCTTAAGCCAACAATAGAGGGGCTGTACCTCTGGGCAGCAACCCTTGTAATTGGACAATTGCTGTATTTCTCTTGAAGGGGGAAGTTGATCTAGTATTTTGGTTGAATATGTCCTTGTACTCCTCAAGAAGTGATACTAGTGCTGGAGGTGATTGTAAAGTCACTCCCTTTAGCTCTGATAGATAATCTTCCCAGGCCACAAAAAATCAGACAGAAGCCAGCTAAGCCTTTCACTCCTTTGAGGACTTTAGAGTCACAAATTGATGAGAGAGTTGTGTTGGTATACCCTTCCTAAAGTGGTAAATACTGGTGATTTGGACTCTGTCCCCACTTCTGGGAGGAATCTCTGATTAATTTCGATTATTTTTTAGATTTGTTTCGCCTACATTTAAAATTAACTAATTTTTAAACAAATCAGGCTGCGCTACTGTTGAATCATCAAATCCCAACTAACTGGATTATGCTGCCCTGAAACACCCCATTGATGCCTGTCAATCAGATTTGAAGGCCAGTTGAGTCCAGCAATGACATTGTGGCTGAGACCCGCCATGATTGGCCCAGAGGAGCTTAAACTGAACGTTCTCTATTTTCACAGAGAAGAGTATTGTCTTGTGTGCGATAGCCTCCCCACGAGGAGTCAGTCCCACATGCACTGGCCAAAAATTGAAGCAGCTGGGTACTTGGTCTAGCTGTTGGGAGTCTGTGAATTCCTGGGTGACCAAGGTGTGATTGGCCCCAGATTTCTACCAAAAGTTTGTGGGTGTTTCCCACAAAAATGGAAGGGATAGGCCAAGCAGGTGATTTTATTTGGTGAATGACTGGATTGGAGGACAGGGTTGTCACTGTGGACTTGGAATATGTCCAGGGTCTCCACTTTGTGCACACTGTAGTTGCAGGGACTCTTGGCAAGGAGAGATTGGGGGTGTGGGTCCAAAGCAGGAGTTTGCAGAACCTCTCTGTATCTACCTCCGGACCAGGCTTTTCCCCGAGTCCTTGATTTGAGCCAACTTAAGCTCCTCCTAGCAGGGCGCTGGCCACATTCTCCTGCTGACAAGATTGGCGGTGGCCTACTTGGTTGTGGGCGCTGACAGGCACAGGACAAAGGTTGGGGGAGTATCATTGAATCTTTGGAATCCCATTGAGGCCTGGTTGTTAGTTTCTGCAATGGCCTTGTAGCAGTCATCAACAGAGGTGCAGCATCCTAAAGGGACCTATTTATAGATGTGGGGCTTTAGCACATTGGATGATGAGGGTGAGTAGCATTGAATTTCTGTCAGTGATGGCTTCAGGGACGCAGCGTCAGGTGCTTGCTGCAAGGCAATGAGGTACTCAGGGATGCTGCCCGTCTGTCTGATAGCAAGTAGAGGAGTCCCCACTACAATGAGGCAAGAAGGTTTTGCTGGAGCGGGATCTCAGTGGGCGTCCTCAAAGGTGGTCCAAGTAACTTT
>QTSX02006173.1:0-15208 GCA_014839935.2 Entomophthora muscae
CATCTATATTCAACAAATAAGTACATAATAAAAAATATTCCATGTATTCATTCATTCACTCTTATTGCTTTGTTTAATTTTTATAAAAATGGCAGTATATAATTGGAATCATATAAAAAAATGTGAAAAAAATACCCTAAATAAAATCATAATAATAAAAATATAAATATTCTTGTATTTTTTTTTCCATTTATTCATTCAATTGGCTTTGCTTTGTTAATTTTTATTATACCTGACGCAATATGCAGAATCACAGAAATTAAGTCAAAATAAATTAAACTAAATAAAAACAAACATTAAAAAATTAAATGCAAAAAACATTGGGAACAGCAAAGCCTTTAATTGATTGGCTGCTGGGCAAGGCACACAGGGAGAAACAAATCTGCATGACCATAGAATTTTGCCACAGTTTCAGCTGGGAGGGTATGGACACCAATCTGCAGCAAATTGAACTTACCATTTGGCCCAGGTGGCGCCCCTTTCTTGAAAAATCTCTTGAGCCACCCAAATACCTCCTCAATTGGGTTGAGGAATGGGGAATATGCAGGGAGGAAGATAAGACTTAAAGGCGCTGTAGCCAATTGTTGGGAACCAATTTCTACACCAGGATCAATCACCTGAAATTCAGCAAGAATATCTGCCACCTTTTGAAGGCCAACAATTTCCAGTACTATTACATTGGTGAAGCACATGCTTGTGCGCCTCAGGTGCTCCCAAACCAATTGGAGAAATTCCATAAAGGTCATACTGTTGTGGGACCTCTTAACCATATGATAGAGCTCAATGCCAAGCAAACCAAGAAGGGCTACCATTGAGTAGGCAACAGACCAAACAGCCACACAGCAGGACATGCTGTTCTTTTTGCCTTTAGGGACATACCCATACTTGTTGCGCATATATGATGCAAAGGAGGACTCATCAATATAGTAGAACTTGACTGTCCTCTTTCTCCTTGAGAGCAGTAACAGTATTTGCATATTTTTGCCGGTAAACAACATTGTCTGGGCTATTACAGTTATAGGGAGAAACTCCAAGTTTTTTCCAGGAGAAGAGTAATTTTTTACTGCTTGATAGCATGTGGAAGCCAAAGCCTGGATTCCAAAAGTGGACACAACCATTGACTGAATATTTTCCAGTTCAAGATGGCAGTTCTGCTTGATCCACTTTTAGATAGCCCACAGGTGTTCCTTGATCAATAGAACTGGAACCTGCTTGGATTTCTCTGAAAGGAGAACAGCAACTGTTTTCAGGTAGGTTTTTTAGAGCCTGTGGGCAGATTTTTCTGAGATCCCAACAATAGCCGCAGCCTTCCTGTAGTCAGTTGTCTCCTCCATGAGTCTCATGAAGGTCTTCCAGGTGGCATCAGGGATGACATGGTACTTGGCCTTTTTGGCGTTGGGAAGCAACTCCATGGGCTCAGCCATAACACAGGGCATAGGCACTTGGATGTAAAACACAGCAACCTTTTTCAGCACCTTCTGCCCTTTTGTTGTTTGGAAATACTGGGGCAGCTTGTCCTTGTCTGCCCCTTTGGAATCACTGACTTAGCGCTCATAGCTAGTGTCAAGCACAGGCCTAACCTTCTCTAGAATGGCTGACGGGACCACAATTTTGCCGGTACACAATGTCAAACACATACAAAGTAAGATCTACCTCCTTGTTTGTAACTTTATTTATAGAGGTGACCTTGGTGGGCTTTCTGGGTCAGCTTTGGGACCCAAGGGTTGATGCTCTGCACCCTAGCAGCTTGTGCTCCTTGAACCGGCTGTGTCAGTGCAGCGTCACTATTTAACTCTCCTCCCTCATCTCCTTCCTGAGTAGGCACTTGTGTTGCACTAATTCTGTTCTTTGACCTGCAGGGGCAACTGCAACTGCAGCGCACAACAGGTCCATTGTTACTCTGTTGCTGGGATGCGTCCATTTTGGTATAAAAATAAATAAAATTAAAATCAGTTTATCTATATAATTTATTTGTTATAATTTTTATCACTCCATATATAGTAGCATGAAAGCTAGTGGTAACTACTGTTTATTTCAAATTAGATTTTTAGATTTCTATATTAATTATTTTTGGTTATAAATGTGCACTTTTGATCAAGAGTTTGGATAAATTTGATTTTTTATTGATTCTAATCCCAAAACATACACTCAAAATATTTATTTCCTTTTTATTCTAGATTTTCTTCTTGATTAGGAAAATTTTGTAACAGCATTATAGATTCATTCATGCGTTTTGATATTTGATATTTACGTTTCCTGTTTCAGTTGCTATTGAGGCTCTGTTGTTGGATCAAGTTTGTAACTTTATGACTGAGTTTCATGTGTTCACCAAAAACATAGTAAACATGGTAGATGCGTTCTATGACTGAAACTCATGTGTTCTAGTGTTTGTTACACTTGTTATTGAATTGTTAAGCATTTGTCCCCAGTTTAAATAGGTTGTTGTATGACTGGACATTTTTGCCAAATAGTGCTCATTTTCTGTGAAATTGTCTTCTATTTAGATCTATCAAGTTGAAATTTTTTTGTGACTGAGTTCATGTGTTCTAAACTGGATAATATATGTTTATCTCAACAGGTTTGAAAACTACTGTAACTTCTTTTTGTTTTTGTTCTACCCCCTAAAAGAGTAATTAAGTGTGCATCACTCAACAGGATGAGACCCAAGGACTCACACCTTGACACACTTAATTTCTTTGTGAGGAAGTTTTACTCACCCAATGGTGGTACCTTCTTCTTCTTCTGTGGGAAGCTTTTCATATATTAGCATCTGCTCTCTTTGGGCTGTCTCTCCCACATGGGGATGGTCTCTTCCAGATAGCCCTTTTGGGTTATCAGAGTGCAGATATATATGCCTGATTATTTTGAGGAGGGGGTGAATAATGGGATATATGGTTGAGCTTTCAAGGTGGACATGGATGTTACAATCCTGGCTGAACAGCTCAGGGCCAGTGGAGAAGGCACCACCTGCCAGCCAGGCCTTGCACTTAGGAGGGCTGTTCAAACCTTGGGGGGTGGCAGAGTACCTGGTTCTCTCCTTGGCATTAACACCACCATTGCAAAGGAGGGAGTGCTCCTTAGTTAGGATCAGCTGATCAATTGATACAACACTGTTGCCTTAAGTGCTTAGAGCATACTGCTGATTGGCGCAATACCTCTACAGTTTTGCAGCATTGCCAGCAGTAGCAATTAAGGGCCATCAAGGTTAATCAGGGTGGCATTAACAACCTTGGTTGGGGGTTTGCCCTTGGTGGCTGGGATAACCTGACAAAGGGGACAGCAGACCAGCTGATAGAGTGAACCAAAAGTCTCATTATAGTCATGGCCAACAGTTAACACCTTGTTCCTACTGTCAGCATACTGCATCCCAGGGTAGGTCTGTTGGCCTTGGCTGCCAACTTGCTCTGTTGGGGGAGGGTAGAGCCCACCATAGGAGGGGTGCTAACTTGATGAGATAAGATGCTGGTTGGCCTACTAACGCCCAGGGTCTGGCAGCAGGTACCATAGTGTTGAATAACCCAGCCAAGGTAATGTAGGAAATGTCTGCATATTGGTTGGCTGTGGGAGGTGTCAGACCTGGAGTGGGGTGTAGGCGGTCAGGTTTGGGTGTTGAGGGTGCTTTCATATTTTTCTGGTAGGTGGGCAAATAGCTGTACTTCACATGGAGTTTGGAAGCTGGTTGCTTGTACCAGGCACCTTTGTGGAAGGCTTTTCATGGGGTTATCTGTTGGGCCAGTTGGTCTGTGCAGAGGTATTCTTCATAGTAAACTCCTCATACTCTTGCTTAAGTGAATAGTCAAAAATGAAGTGGGCCAAAGGGTGCTCTGGGAGGATAATAAAACGGGGGCAAGGTTTCAGGGGCTTCCTCAGGAATGCAGGCCGTCAGCCCAAGATTTTCTGTTGGAACAGTAGTAAAGTGGAAAATAACCAAGAATAATTAAGGAATAAATTGGTAGAACCAATTTCCCATAATCTTATTTTATTTCAGAATGACAAAACCATTTTTTCAAGACTTTACAGAGTTAAAATACCATTTAAAATGCTAAGTTTAGATTCTAGCCCATCACCTGATAGCTGAGTTTGCTCAGTTTCCTCTGGGTGCCGTAAAAGTTGCAGCAAAGGGTTGCTAGTTTCTACAAACAGTTAGTCAGTGACCTAGATCTTAATACTATACCTGTTGATGGTATAGTGACAGCCTATGAAGGACAGAAGAATAATAAGGTGTATAGACAAAACTGGTATTTTTTAGATAGTATTGCACTTATATAGTGTGAGGCAGGGGAATTGCCACCAGAGGCAGGGAGGCACAGACAGAAGGACTTCCCAAATGGAGGAGAGTGTATTGGCACAGCTAAAAGTCCCGTGCAAGA
Source organism: Entomophthora muscae (assembly GCA_014839935.2). Lineage (NCBI taxonomy): Eukaryota > Fungi > Entomophthoromycota > Entomophthoromycetes > Entomophthorales > Entomophthoraceae > Entomophthora > Entomophthora muscae. Next base: position 4,371 of record QTSX02006173.1, read on the forward strand.
GAACAACTGCTTCCTTGCGGCTTTCCTTAAGGAGGTAGATATAAATAACTTTGTTGTTCTATTTATAATCCCAGAAGTGAAGCCTGTGCCTTGTGCGCATTTAAAACGCAAATCAAACACCCATTTTAGGAGTGTTTTAAAAGTCTTTATCACTAGTAGAATCAGGATGCAATAGCGCAACCGCCCAATTGTTCCATTGCTTAATCCCTAGATGGACAAATTTATGTCCAATCCATTCAGGATCTGCAACACTGGGTCAAGAGTTTTGGCCCCATTCTGATCCTTCTGGCCTATCACATCTTCTGTTGGAATGATCTCCATCTGAAATTCCAGACATAAAATCTTCATGGCTTCATCATTGCCACTGGAGTTCCTGTCATCATGGACCAAGAGACCTCCAGGAACTATATGCTGGGCTAACCTTTGCTTCATGAGCCGCACATCTTCAGGAGTAACTTCAGGGTCACTGCATGGATGCAGATCACATGGCCAGGAGGCACAGACTTCTAACTAATCATCTGAATTCCCTTTAGACTTTGATTCATCTTTCTGATCAGCAAGCCTGTTTTTAGGCAGCCTGTCAGCTATGACAGGAGTGTCACCATATTGGTTTAGCGCTTCCAGCAATCCAGTTTATTCCTACACATTTGTGGCCAGGTGGGCCTGCAAATTTATCTGATTAATTGGATTCAAACCTATGCTTGCTTCAGCTCTTCCACTGGCTAACTGTGAAAAAGCAGGTGGTCAACCTGAGGGTCTGCAGGGTCCCCACAACTCTCAGAATCAGGTCCTGAGTTTAATTCTCCTAGTTGCAGTTTCCCACTTATTTTGAGAGAAATGTCATTCATGACACTTAGTGAACCCATAGACTGAAAGCCTTTCTTGGAAGCCAGGTTGATCACATCTGAAGTGGTGTTGTTTTATAGCCATCTTGTTGTTGTCACAGTTAAAGCTGCTGCTGCAACCAAGATTACTCCCCCACTGTTAATGCATCTCACAATACATAGGGGGCGTTTGAAGAGAAGCCCCGTAATTCAACTAACAGTATGGAGGATTCTTTGGGTAATGTCAAATTACGGCATCATCTCCTAATTAGGGTTGATGCTGATTTCACATGCTGATCCTTTTCTTAAGATATCCCCAGCCTGAATCCTTATACCAAACCTGCCACAGTGCTATCCCTGTATAAGTATGTGGCTTCTTGATGTATTATATATCCATGTTATTCTCTAAATAAACATTATCTTATTCCTATTGTTGTCCCTTTTAGTTGGACTGTTGTCTTCCCCAATTCAAATACTGAATCTTCATTGGTTCAGTTGCAACACCAACTTCTCAGATCTTAAGGAAGACTTCTTTCAGGTGATCCAAGTGATCTTTAAAAATTGTACTAAAGACAGTTATGTCATCCAAGTATACCAAGACACAAGAGAGTTTTAGGTCACAGATTATGGAATCCATGGCGCGCTGAAAGGTAGCCAGGGCATTGCAAAGTCCTTTTATCATACATTTAGGCTCAAATAACCCCTCAGAGGTGATGAGGACAGCTTTTTGCCTATATTTGGGAGAGAGATCAACTTGCTAATATACAGATACCAGATCTATGGCTGAAAAGAACTTTATGCCCCCAAGACAGCAAATGGCATCATCTATGTGTGTCAGGGCCCAGAATGCCCTGGAAAATCAGCTGGCCTTCCTAGAGGCCAAAAACCCCACATCTTGGGAATCCTTACCAAGTATCTCCTAGAGCAAGAAAACCCCCTTTTAATTGACAAATGGCCCAGGATTTGAGAGGCACATAAGCCTCAAATCCCTGGCTTCAATTCTATTAACAAATTTGGGCCTCTTGATTATCAGGAAATGGTACATCAGGAGCAGGATTGTTTGATCACAAAATCAGGCGCTTGATTGCTTGCAGGTTCTATAAATAACTGTGACACCTTGGCATGCTGCAGCTTAAGCAAGGTTCCTGTTATGCTGACCAATAATAATCCCCCCCTAAGCTCTAGTGCACAATTCTCAGGTAAAATTGTCAGTTTGACTGAAAATGTTGCTGCCAGATCCCTGATGGCACAAAAGGTTGCATATTTATCAGTAAGTATAAGTAGTGAGGGGGGAAGCCCTCCTCAATCTTGACATCTTAAATAAAACAAATTTATGCCCAGAAATCATTATCTTCTTGCAGGAATTATCTATTTTTGCTCAAATTTAATTATTCTGTTTGCATATATTTGTGAATTCTCTACTCAATATAAACTTGGGTATTTGTACCCTCCTGGCTATACTCCTTATGACGGCCCACATGTTTGGTGGTTTGCAGGCGGGTGTTACAAAAGTAACAACTTCAAAGCCCTGGGCAGGAATCAAACCCGCTCCTAGCCACCAGGCAGGGCTAGCGGGCAGGGGAGAGTTGCCCGCACCTAGATTTTTGCTTTTTGAAGCAAATCCAGGTGCAGGAACCATTCCTGCCCTGGTGGCAGCTGAGGGGCCTGCTTTGGACCCCAAAAGCTATGCCCAAGCCTTGGTGGGTTTGGCTGGGCCTGAACAGGCTATTTTTAGCTGCCTAGTAAACCCAGACCAAGCCCATCCTCCATTAAGTAATTTGGGGTCCCCAATTGGGGACCCCTTTTTTAATCAAGTTCTTTGGGCTCAAGAGAGCCTGTCAAGCCAGTCCAAAAATGGTGATCTGATTGGTAAAACCCCCAAAACCCCAGAAGCCAAACCTGCCAAAATCAATGACCAGCCAAGCCAAGATGGACCATCAAAAAGCCAAACAACTGTTCATAAAAACCCCAAAAATAACCATGAAGCAGCCATCCAAGCAGCAGAACCTGAAATGCCAAGCCTTGCCACACAGATAGCATCAGAAGAATACCCAGAGGCACCTGCATGTGAGTAAGTATATAAATCAGAAGCACTTGAAAAAGAGCTGTATTGTCATCCTTACCAAATAAAGTTTTTATGAACCTTTGGTTCACCATTTTGTTTCCATACCTATTTTTGATAATCTTCCATCTGCATACACCCAAGCGTCAGCACCCCTCTACTGGGATAGATAGTCAGATTCCAGTTGATAAACCCAAAGCCTTTGACTACTACTGCCCACCCAACGCTCCATTTGGCCCTGTGCATTTTACTGAGTATCCTGCCACTCCTGACCACAAACCCTGGACATTGTAAGACTTGCAGTGGTACACCCGCCCAAAAACTCCCAAGGAACACTATCAAATTTTCTGAGACAGCAAAGCAATCACCATCTACCCTTTGATCTTCAACAGGAAGTACAACAATCCTGCCGCCTACTTGGTCCCCATGGAATTGCCCCCTAACACCCAAACCAACCATCTCAACCCACCTCACTTCTGATGCCTCTGGCCAGAGTAGTCAATTCCTGGGAGTGCTTTACCTTGCGCTCACAGGATTGATTGACTCTGCCTTGCCAGCAGCTGGACCTTGGGCTGTGGCTGGGAAGGCTCTTTCCTACCTGGTAAAGTTAGGTCCCATCATCTGGTGGGCCATGCCAGTACCTGCTTCAACCCCTCCCTCACCTTCTGGAGCCCCATGGTACTCCTGGTATCCTGACAGCGGGGCTAATGCTGGCCAAGAAAAAGTTTGGTGGTTTGCTGCAGGTAGAGGCCTAGTATGGAATAATAGCTACTAGGGAAGGTAAAACCTAGCTAGTAGGTAAAAAAATACTACTGGAGGCAAATGTTGTCCCCACCCAGAAGGAGATATTGGCTGCTGTGGGCTAGAGGTCCTCACCCAGCAGGGAACTATGGCTGCTAGGGGTGAGTAATGAGATATCTCAGCAGGGAACTTTAGCTGCTTGAGGTAGGGAGTGGTCCAGCCTGATGGGTAGTGTGTGCTACTCAGGCTGGATGATTGTTTAGACCCTGGTGGGTAACAAGGGCTGCCAGGGTAGAAAAGTGTGCCAGTATGGTAGATAACTTAGCTACCAGGGCTATAAGTTTTTGGACCCCTGGCGGGTAACATGGGCTGCCAGGGAGGGGAGGAGCTTTGAGAGCTCTACATACCCTAATATGCTTACAGGAGGTCTGTGAGCAAGCACTCTACCTAACAGACTGATAGGGTGTCCTTATCTATGTCTCTATGAGAGCTTTGGGGAGATCCCAGAGTAAGCATTGGAGGGCATGGATATACCAAGAGACATTGTCAGGGTAGCTTCTTGAGGAAGCAGCTGCAGAACTTGATAATGATCAGGTCTCTGGGAAGTAAAGTTGGCTACTTTGCGCCTGAAAGCTCAGACTTAATCACCTGGGTGAGTAAAGACAGCAGCATAGAATTAATTGATCTATGTTTATATGAACTAAGCGGATTTTCACTTGCAAGGGCCCAGATAAACTTCAGTTCAATGTAGACTCATGCCTGGGTCTACAAATTATGGTAATGGAGACTGAGATAAAGAACCAAGGTGGTTCACAGAATTAACAGAGAAGACTAGCAAGAGGGACTGTTCAATCACAGTGAAGGCTAGTTGAGGTACTGTTAGTTCATGTTGAAGTTTGGAACCAAGATGGTTCATTATACAGTTAGAACCAAGGCAGTTTATAGAGAGAATAGGCTGAAGTACTGGAAGATCATGATGCAATAGTAGCTAAAAGACTGATGATTGGAATGAGCTGGTTGGAGACAGAAAGGAGCTATTTGTTGACTAAGATTGACTGATTGCTGGCTAGACTGAAGAGCTAGAAGATATGGCTGAGGAACTGGCAGAAGGACCAGAAGATGATATTTCAGGACTAGCTATGGAGCTAGAAGATGACTTAGAAGGACTAGCCAGGCTGGATTCAGAAGCAAAAATGCTGATTTTGGTTTCTTAAGAGAGGAAATATTAAGAAAAGAAGCAGATAAATAATGATTTTATGCTGCCAAAGAAATGATAAAAAGATTGGATTAATTATCATAAGGTTAAAAGAAAGAGGGAAAAAAGTAACTTACAGTGTTTGAACTGTATTTTATTAAGACTTTATTGAGTGAAAAAGAAGCTGAGAAGAGGCTGGAAACAGAACAGAGAAACTGTAAAGACAAATGATCAAATTTTGCCAAGAACAACTAGGAGAGATGAAAGGCAAGCAACAGGCAAGTTTAAAGGTGCAAAATGTTGAAAAAAAAGCGGGGAAATACAGAGAAACATTGAAGAATTAAGGGTCTGAAAATCCCCTATGCAAAACATAGGAAAAAGCGCTCAAGATTTGCGGAAAAAAACATGACAGGAATCACAGCAAAACTGTTCAAAATGCAGAGCAGTTTTTTACCTGGAGCAATACAGCTTCAAGTTTGAACCATAAGACAAGAGTAAGTCATTTGGGAAAACTGTTTGGCAAAACAGTTGAATCAAGGTGTCTGATTGGCCGCAAGCCAAATTTTTTTTGATCAGTGTTTTAAGGGCTTTAACTGAAGATTTAAAGCCTAAATAATGAGGTGCAGAAGCAGAAAATCTAGGGCTTTTAATGACTGAAAGTTCTGAGAGAGATTTTTGGACTAAAACAAGGAGCTATAAAAGGAAAAGCTATCTGAGGCTTCTCAGGGACTAGATCAAGTGGATTAAAAAAGCCACAAGGACTACAGAAGGAGCTGGAGACCAATATAAAGGACCAGGACCCCAAGATTGAAGAGCGGGCTTTGAAAAAGGAGCTGGATCCTAAGTGTGGAGTATGATTCTAATTCTAAGGCACAGGATTCCAAGTTTAAGGAGAAAAATTCAAGACTTTTTTTCAGGAGTCCAAGATCAAGTACAAGGAGTCCAAGATATTGTTAGAGGACTCCAAGTATTGGAAAATTCAAATTGTTTCCCTGATCCCCCAGGCCATATACCAGAAGGTTTATAAGAGGATATTCCTTCTGAGAGTGAATAAAAGCACATTTTGACCCCTATAAATATTTTTGAGATACATTTTCCCTTACTATAGAATGACAACCCCTTCCAGCTGGTCCCTGGCTATGACACAGGGCACACTTTGGGGACTGGTGGACAGGAACCCCACACTCCTGCTACTTCAGTCAATCCACCCCGTGCTCTTGACTTGGAGTATTTCCACCCCCATCATCTGGATCTCCCTCCTGGTTGTGCTAAAGAGACTATCCTGCCTGCTATGAAGGAGATTCCTACTACTCCCCCCTACCCAGAGCGCCTCTTTCTCAGGACTTCAGTAAGTTGGGGTTTGTCTATATCACAGTATTAGGGCTGTCCAACCAGGTTGTGCCCCATACTGGGAGTTGGTGTCCTCTAGCTACTGCAGTCAACTACCTGGTCAGAATTGCGCCTATTGTGTACATGGCCTTCTAGGCCTGGCCTGCCTCCCCTGTGGGAGTCCAGCAAGACTCTGGTATGAGCTGTGCCAATATGAGGCAGAGGATGCAAGTCTTTCATAGTGAGAGAATTTAGGTGGCTTTAATCCATCACTATGTGGTGTCCTCTTTCTTTCTTATTAAGGATTAAAAAGTTTGAAGCCCAGTGAATCTGCAAGGGGAGCAAGCAGTCCAGCATCTAGTAGTTGCTTGAGTTCCTTATATACTTGAGCATCTTCCACTTGACTACATTGTTAAGGTAAAGCTCCAAAGGGGATGCATTGCCAGTATAAATCTGGTGAATGACTTCTTTATCTAGTCCATAATTAGTGCTATCCTTAGAAAAGATATCTGCAAACTGATCCAATCAGTCAAGAACTTCTTTCTGCTGAACTGGAGACAGATGCAGGAAGTCTTGAGCAGTAAACAGGTATAGTACATGTGTCTCATCCTCAGGTAAGTTATAGTCCTGGAAAGTGCCAAAGGAATGTAGAGAAATAACATCAGGAGCATTCAGTAGCTTGCCATAACCAACAATCTGGCCTCTTGACACAGATATGAGGAGGGCATTAAATTAGCTACTAACAGCTGGACGGGATCTTTATGAGAGACATATAAAATCCCAGGGCAGAGATAGGGCTCATTGCAGCTTAACAAGGGGAGGCAAGTAAAGCTCTAATAATGTGCTTCAGGCAATTTTTATGATATCTGAGAGTCTAGGATGGCTTGAGAGCCAGGGGGAATGGTCACAGCAGAAGTGGCCAGCAGTGGAATCTCTTCAGACGCAGGGCAGGCCATAGGAGGACACTTCATGTGTGACAAGTGGGTACAATACTTTAGTGTGAAGACACCAGTGGTTTACTCTAAGGCACACATCTTGAGGCGCTTTACAGAAACTTTGACAGGCTCCTTGAATATTAAAGGGAATTCATACCCTAAAATAGAGAGATAGCTATCTTTTTAATTTGATGATCTCATTGTATTCCCTAAGGAATTGGGTAAAAAATAGAAGATTGTAACTCTCATTCTCCAAGACCACAGCAGGCGCAAATAAGAGTAGCTTGCCAAACTGCATAGGAAGAGCAGAGTATGCCCCTATAGCACAAGTCATGGACAACCCAGATGAACCATAAGACTGGTTATAATTAAGGTTGGGGGCACATTTAAGCATTTTGACAAGCTTTGAGGAGACAACATTAGCAGGAGATCCAGTTTCCAAGACAAACTTGATCTTCACCCTTTTGGATGGATATCTCTACTCAAGTAGCAGTACAACCAAAGGGTGGGAGTACAGCCAAGATATATTGTGCTTCAGCTAGTTCCTTGTCCCATTTTTCAATCATACACCTTAAACCAGGGAACTTCTTGTAGACAGTCTTAAAAGGGAGAGATACTGACACATTTTAAAGACAGCACAAGCTACCTCAGTTGCTTCTTCAGACAACTCTACAAGCACAGGAGACCTCTTAGCCTGGGTGAGGTATGGGCAAGAGAAAACCTCTTTGGCTTCAGGCAGCGGCTTGGCGGTTGTTTTAATTTTACCAGAACATAGTTTGTAGGGAAAAGCAATGGTTTCTGGCACTGCTAGAACCAAATATCCATAGGCGTTGGGATCATCAATATCTGAGTTGTCCATATCAGAGTCATCAGAGATTTTGTGGAACAATAGCATAATGGGAGGGCTTCAGTGTTGGTGGGCTTCAAGTCTGCTATAAACGGGGGGATTGGAGGAGACTGGGAAGAATTGTCAACCAAGAGCGTCTCTGCCTCTAGGTTGACTGTTCTTTTCCCGCCTGCTATTTAGGGTTATCATTTTCAACCTGCAGATTGGCACAGACTCAGGAGTGGTGGTCTATTTTTCCACAGTTATGACATCCTTGGCATCTAGGAGGATTCTGTGAGTTAATGACAAGGATACAAGGGCCGCAGGAAGAAGAACTAGAATTGAAGGCCACTCAATTCTCTTGTACAACAGATCCAGAGTGAGTAAGGTGCATTTTCTTTATAAATGTATTTATAATATTTATAGACAAGAAAATGGCCTTATGATCCTTAAAGTGGATGCACAGGAGCTGATTAACTTTGAGGGCTTAAGTGCAAGCCATATAGGCTTCATGTGCTGTTAGCTGTCTGCTTTTTATCAACTGTTGTCCTTCCATATAGAACCTATCTGTAAAATCATCCAAGGTCTATTTTACTTTGAATGCAATGTACATGTATGTGTTCTTTTTCACCTCTAGATTGAGTTCACCACCAAAATCATCAATTAAAAGCTGTTTCATCTCCTCCCAAGTGTCAATGATGGGCAGTTCAGACACAATAACTTCTTGGAAGGTAGGGTGCAAAAAAGTCAAAATATGATCCTTCTTAGCCTCATCAGAGGCCCGTTGCATGGATTTTTGTAGATAGTCAAGAAGGTTGCAATAATGGACGTTTTAGGGTCAAAGACTTGCTTAAATGTAGGTTTGAATTGTGCTTTGGGAGTAGGGCTACCATTATTACTATTGAGCAGATTTATACCAGGGGAGGATTCAGAAGTTCAGATTCAGAAAGGGGGCTATTGCACCCACAACTGGCATACACTCTCTTCAAGAGTGGTCAAGGTCTCAGAGGTGTGGTTATCCACATTGTTAGCCAGGTCAGTCTGTTGTTTGGTAACATCTAGGCGTTGACAATGTGTGGTTACCACATTAGAAAGCTCATCCCTGGGAGGTCAGAGAAGGTCCCACTGAGAGGCAGGGAAAAGACCTGACGTTTATCAAATTGATTAAATCACTCATCTCTTGAACATCCTTGTCAAGACCATAGTGATCCTGCTTCAGGTGATCCACTTCATTGGCTAAGGAAATCAACTCCCTAGCACACTGGATTTGAGGGTTCCTAGGCAGTCCTGGGTAACAGCCATCTCTATCAATGACTTTAACTGGGCTAGAGACATTCACCACAGTCTTGCGCAGAACAGCAACTTCTTGTTGCAGGGCAGCAACTTGTGTTGTCAAGGCAATTATTTGAGGATCTGGCTGTGGAAGGTCTTCTGAGTGTCTTTGACTACAAGTGGACGCATGTAGCTCTTGAATGACATCCCATAACTTCTGTTCTCTATCCATCATGCCATCATATGGGGGAGAAAGAGGAACATCTGGCTTGGGCGTGGGCAACTCATCTACTTGAGTTTGAAGTTTGGCAATGGCGGCAGCCATAGTAGCCCTCTCTTGATCAAACTCTTTGTTGAGATTGCAGATACCTCTAGCAGCAAGTTCCACTACCTGTTGCAATTGGTTGAAGGAATAAATTCAAAACACATTGAGCTGGTGCACAAGTTGTTCAAAATCAGAGAGGTAGGCATTCAGGGTGGAGTCTATTTGGGTTTGCCAGGGCTGTTCTAACTGATGAAACTCATGTAGACGCTCCCTGATGTATTTGAGGATAGACTGGAGCATTTGCTCAATGGAATTAACTAAGCAAGTTTGGGAAGTGACAGAGTTGCGCTGATTGTATAACACCAAGGAAAACAGGAGTGGATCCACTATTAATAGGCAGCAAACTGATCCCAGTGATGAGTGACGGCTGCTTGTAGAGATGAAATCTCTTGAACATAGAGCCCTAGCATCATTTGATGATGGGTAAAGCGGGTTATACAAAGGATGACAATAGGTTCTCAGTGGAGCCAGCCGCTGAGAGGAGATGCTGTGGAAATTGTGGAGCCACAATCAATTCATAGTATTCTGCTCAACTGAACTGTAGCTGGAGGCAAGGGACGGCTCCATCACGGGCTAACCCAAGGGCTACTGCCATGACTTGTTCCAATTCAGGGGTACCCAAAGGGTAAGCTACTAGATGCAGAGCCATTTCCTAGGTTCAGCACAGTAGGGACAATAGGTGGGTCTTTGATGTCTTCCTCAATAGGAGGACTGGTGATTTTAGGTGAAGACAGCTCTTGTATAGGAGGGAAGCAAAGGACCTGAAAACAGGGTTGCAAAAGGGATAACCAAGGGGCTTCCAGCCCCTGTAGTGAGCACCATTTTTGTTGTATTCTGAGACGCGGCACAGATACACAACAGGAAATCCTAACCTTAGGATTGGATTTCTACTAAGTCTTGGTTAGAATGACAGGGAAGGTTATGTGATTACCTTGTGGCCCTGATTTAATAATATCTGCTAGGCATGGCTAGAGAGGCGCCAAAGTACCTGAAGACACAACAATAAAAATTTGGATAGAGCTTAATTTTTATTGATAAAAAAGTGAAATAGAATATATACTGATTAGCTTTACCACAAAACAGTACATGGACAGTAGAATCACTTGCCACAAGCATGAGTGGGGAAAGTGAATTGCGAGAATCAGGAAACTGAACAATTAAATTTCCCCAATTTGAAGCCAGACTCATTTTGAGAGGCAAAGGTGAAAGCAAGAGATTTGTCCTCAAAAGAACCCATCAAAGGCAAAATCAAAAGAGCGTGAATATGGGCATTCAAGACATTTGGTATTGAAAACAAGTCAAAACCAGGAATCAAACCCTGGTCCTCAG
>QTSX02006174.1:0-15133 GCA_014839935.2 Entomophthora muscae
TATCTACAAATTCTTTGGTAAAAACAAAGAAAATATCATCGGCTGTCTAGACCACTCAGCTGCTAAGCTCTGTGCCAGCTGCATCCCCCACAAAAAATGGGTCTAGGAAGCCAGCAAACACCTTTATGAGGCCGCAGCTAACTGGTTTGCCACCTGGGTTGGCTCATAAACTGACAACCAGCTTGACAACTGGGAAGAGTTCAAAGCGGACATCACACACAACTTCTGTGTCACAGAATCCCTCCTAAACATTGCAATACAGCTCAGAAATTTACCTCAGAAAACCATTATCACAGCCTACGCCAATGAGTTTAAAGAAATATGCCACAAAAACCAAAACCCAGCGCAAGCTGACAACTTACACACTAGAGCCTCATTCATCAACAGAATGAAACCCTCTGTTGCTGCCCTCATCTGTCCAGAGGCTAACACTTCCATGCCTGTTCTCATTTCAGAAACTAAACACACGGAAAACGTGCAAACATGGAATATGATGCATGCAACAGCAATTGCTCCTCAAATGGCAATGGCAGAGAATCTCCAATGGCAATAAACGCCAAAACACCAATCATAGCAACATCAACTCCAATTGCAACAATGGCAATCACAGCCAAAGCGCAAACCGCTCCCATTCCAAGAAAGAGGACACCCCCAAAGTAAACAATGCTGAGACAGCAACCCACTATGAATCTGACCCCAAATTATCTGATCTCAAAGGTCTCAAAACAGAGGAACAGGGAAAAGAAGAGGGGGATCAGGCTTAAGTGCCCCTGTCTCCCCCCAACTTGACAAGAAATTGTACCAAGGCACAAACTTTGCTACTCACATTCCCTGTGTCCTGCAGTCCTTTATTTTATGAACTTAAAAATTAAAGATTTCTCACAACTTCTTGTAAACCCATGCACTTATAAATCTCATACACATAAAATTTTATTTGACTCTGGTGCACAATATACCATGGTTAGCAAACCATTTGTAACCAAATAAAAATACCAGTTGTCAAATCCAACTTCAAATACGCCAGAATGGCAGACAAATCAAAAGTCCTAATCAAAGGCAAAACAACTCCCTTCAGAATTGATCTCCAAGGCATACAAACATCCATCAAAGGACTTGTCATGAACAACATAACCTATAAAATTGTAGCAGGCATGTACTGGTTCACCCAAGTGAACCCTAGTGTATGTTGGAAAAAAACCATGACCATCAAACACAACTTATTAACTTTTTAATATCCTCAAAGAGCCCAACAACCCCATTCTAAGAGACACAGCATTTGTCCAGGTCATAAACCAAGACAATTCAGAACTTCTAACCAAAGCAGTACCCTCCACATAATGAGATACACCAAATTCAATAATATGCAAACAACCAAAATTCAATGCCCAGAACTTGTGGCACTCCTAAACAAATACGCTCATGTATTCAAGGAAATCTCACAGAGTTACCACCCAAATGGGAGGTCAAACACGGCATTGACCTATGTAAAGCTATGCCTAAACCTGCACCCCTCTACAGACTCTCCCCCATGGAAACTCAAATCCTAAAAACCCATATTGAGGACAACCTAGCCAAAGGATTTATTTGCCCATCTGAATCCCTGTGGGGGGCAGCAGTGTTTTTTGTAAAGAAAAAGGAAGGCACTCTTTGTCTAGTAACTGACTACAGAGCACTAAATTAAAGCACAGTAAAGAATAAATATCCCCTCCCACTCATAGAGGATCTGTTTTTAAGACTCTTAGGATCTAAATCTTTCTCCAAAATTGACCTCACCTCAGGTTATAACCAAATTGAAGTAAAAGAAAAAAGACACATCAAAAATTGTGTTGTGTACACAATTTGGATCCTTTGAATGTAGAGCAATGAACTTTGGGATGATCAACACCCCCACAACATTTATCACCATTATGAACCAAGTTCTGAATAGCCTCTTAAATACATTATGCTACCTTTACAATTTCATTATTTTCAAAAACAAAAGAGGAACACCTCACACATGTCTGTGAGACACTTGATTGACCCGCAAAGCACAAAATCTATGCCAAGCCTAGTAAGTGTCAATTTATGAAAAAGGAACTACTTTTCTTGAGCCACATTGTCTCTGAAAGTGGGATCAAAGCAGATCAAGACAAAATAAAAGCCATGAACAGCATGCAACTCCCCACCTCTGTTAAACAAGTTAGATGCTTTCTTGGAATGGTAGCATACCTAGGAAATACATCAAAGACTTCAGAAAGCTCACCACACCAATCAATGACCTAACCAAAGGTAATGCCAAAAAGAAATTCATCTAGACACCAGAATATGACAAGGAATTTTAACTATTAGAACAAGCTTTGATTAAAGCACCAATCTTGCAATACCCTAATAACAACAGGTGCTACAAGCTTGAGTTGGATGCCAGTGACACCGCCATTGGCGCAGTCCTACGCATCTGCCAGCCAGGGCAGCAATACTTCCTGCCAGTATGTTACAAAATTAGAGATCTAACCAACACTGAGCAGAGATACCCAATACAAGATAAGGAATTGCTAGCAATATATCATGCATGCAAGAAATGGAGATGTTATCTAGAAGGACATTTAAACGTCTGAGTACTAACTGACCATATATCCTTAATTTATTTCAAAACTCAGAATGCACTCACACGGCAACAAGCCAAATGGATGTCCTTGCTGGAACAGCTCAATTTGGACATCCAATACAAAAAGGGGGCAGAGCTAGTCACGGCTTATGCACTCTCTAGGCTATGTCAGCCAAGAGAGAATTATCCTGACCACCTGGACCCTGACTGGCCAAACCTATATAATACTGAGTATAAAACTGTTGGAAATTGCACCATTACTGCTATTTTGATCTGGCCTTTGAATAATGATATGTGCAAAGATTTGGTAAGTTTTGCTTTCAATTTTGGGAATTCCTCACCTTCTTCAAATGGGTCTGGTTCAATATACACCCATTCTGGATTGCCATACCTGCTCTTGACTAATCCTGGTATGATCTCATCCCAATGTGACCCCTTTTGCCACTCTGTCTACCTAATGAGTGATCATCAATCTTTCTCTACTATTTAAGTAGAATTATTTCTCCTAATAAAGACAAGTTTATCCACATTTGTATTAGCTTTAATATTCTTCAAGCTTTTCTTTTCCCTTTTGCCAAAAAGAATTTTACATCTTTTATTCTAGGAAATTAATGTACATTCCCTTAATTTTGCCCTGGAGGCTAACCCAAGGCTAGCTTCAAACCTCATATCTTTTGTTATAAAGATTTCCCACTGTGTCCTCCTGGATGTTGTCCCCAGGAGCCAAACACAACAAAATGGTGTTCACTACAGGGGCTGCAAGTCCCTTGGTTACCCTGTTCCCACATATATTCTCTGGTCCTTCTCCCTTTGTTTCTGAAGTTCCCAAACAACCTAAAGTTTCTAGTTCTCATCTAGAAGAAGATATCACCAATGCCCCCTCAAATCCCATGGTACTGGTGCTGTCCCCCAGGCCCGTGTGGGCCCTTCTTCCAGCTTTCTCCCTCAGCTACAAACAAACTTATGCTACTTCCTGCTCTCTACTCTATTTTGGCACTGTGGCAATGCACACTATCCCTGGTCTCTGTCCCGGGTATGCTATAGAAGATCTGTACTCCTTCCTCTTGGACTTTGGTCTCCCCCACATTGATGGAGTCTATGGACACTATTGGTATGTTGGTCAACCAGTTTATTCAACCTGCCCTGGTTCATCATCAACTTGCATTAGGGTCCCAGAACCAGCTTCTAAATTTTGTAGCCACCACTGTCTCAAACAACCATGCTCAAAATATGGCATATCAATAATGGTCCCATAGCCTCTTTGTGTGTATTTTGTATAACCAACATGACTTTCTAGCCTCCCAAAAATACCTAGCCTCAACACTGAATTCTATTTGCTCCTCACTCCTGGGTATATCAAGAATCAACTGTGCAAATTGTATAAGCATCAAGCAATGTGGCATGGTCAAATCAAGGATGCTCTTCTAAAACATTGTCAGAATTTTAAGACTCTGGTCATCAAACTCAACCAATTTTGGGAGCATATTAATTCCCAGCTCAAACTGGTTGGGACTCATGTCAATACCTGGGGCCGCCACCTGCAACACCAATATGGACTTGATAAGGCTGCATTAGGCAACACTCTGTTTCAAGTACAAAATTACGTGGATGATAGAGTAGCATCCATTGAGGTGACACCTCCTGCTCCTCCTGTTGAGGTCCCGTCTGACTTTGAAGCCAAGGTATGGGAAGCCATAGCTGATATTAAAGCTACTACTTGACGTCAATCTTCTGTTCAGAACCCACCCCCAGTAGAAACTATGCCTGACCCTTGCATTGCCTCACTCACTGACCAAGTATCTATATTGTGAAGATAAATCAAGTATTTGAGACAACACCTCTCTAATCCTGATGATTTATCCTCTGAGTCTGAAGGTGAAGAGAAAACTGAGGTCACTAGTACTCCCACTCATGGCAATCATGGTTGTTGCCCTGGCCTGGAAGGTCAACCCCAGGTCAACTGCTCTCTTGCCTTGGATCAACTAGAAAAAGTAACAAATTATGTTGCTGATAGGCAGGACACACTGGAATCAGAGGTACAAAACCTCTCTTGTTTTACCAAGACAATGAATGGACAGATTATCCCCTTGGTTGCCCAGACCACTTCCCAGACCACTTGCCTCAACGGGATTGCTGACACCCTATTGGTGCAACAAATTAAGATTAACAAATTTGGAGTTGCTGCCACCACCGCTAGAGATATTAGTGGACAGAACAGCTCTACCTTGGATACCCTAGAGGAAAGCCTTTGACTCCTCTGAGCTAGACAACCTGCTGCTGAATCTGAGTTTGAGGGCAATCCCCACATTAACGTTCTCAACCCAGGTGACAACAGCCAATCCACTTCATTGTCCATTGACCCTGATTATAAGCCTTCATTCAAACAGATAATCAACACTAAAACTTCTACCATTGCTGCCTTCCTGACAACTTATGAGACTGCAATGCGCAGGGCCACTGATGAACTTAAGAAGGAGCATATTCTTACCTGTCTGCATCCCATGTGCCAAGAAGTTGTGGTCCCCAAACTCCCTTTGATTGTCACTTGAGAGGACATGAAACACATCATAATTGAGGAATTTGGAGGAGATCTCAGCTTAGAAGTCAAGAAGGATGCGTCCATGCATATTGCCTTTAATTTTAAGGAGACCCTGACTGAATTTGCTGATTGTTTACACATTGAAGGACAATGGTTGATCACTATTTGTCAGTTAACTCCCCAGGAAGCTTACACATCTTGTTCAAACACTTTAAAGGTGAACCAATTCCTATGTCTGCACTTTAAGGCCCATAAAGCTTTCCTTTCTTTGATGAAAAGTATCAAGAGCCTCTTGCAAGATATGCACTTGATCCATGGGGGTACTGTGGTGCGCGAAAATAAGGCCAACAATCCAGGAACTACCTCCTATACTCCGCACATTATGACTCTAGGCTCAAGTGGGCAGTCTAAGAGACAAGGATGTCATTACTGTGGTAAAATAAGACACCACTCATGTACCTGCACCAACCCTTAAGTAGAGGGTTGTTGTGAATAACGGCATTCATCATGTTTCAATTTTGCCTTTGGTGGGCTATTGTGAAGACAAATCTCTTGCTTTCGCTTTTGACTCTCAAAATGAACTGGTTTCTGCATCAGGAAATATGATTTTTTGGTTTCCTGACTCTGCGCAACTCACTTGCTCCACTCATGCTTGTGGTGAGTGATCCTACCGTCCTGGTAGTGTTTTTTGGTATTCCTAACCACTATATAATACATTTTGTATTCACCAATAAAATTAAGTTCTATTCACATTTTTGTCTTTGTGTCTTATTGTACTTCTGTGCCTCTCTCTAGCCACGCCTAGTAGAGATTATTCATCCAGGGCCGCAAGGTAAACACATATAATTTCCCTGTCATCTAACCAAGACTTTGTACAAACCCAATCCAAAGGTTGGGATTCCCTGTTTTGTATCTGTGCTGAGCCTAAGAACACAACAGTATTTGTAACCCAAAGGAGCAGGCGGGAAAAGAGAGGTCAGCTTGAAGGCAGAGACGCTCTCTGCTGACCAATCTCCTCTGTCTCCTCCTGATCCCCTGTCTGACAAGGAATCTTCACCTTTGGCTGGCCCAACTATCCTTCAATTGTTCCACAATTTTTCCAGTGATTCTGAACCTGAAGATTCTGACTGCAATGAGTCTGATAGTTATGGTTCCCCCGTGCTGGCAGTCCCAGAAACAGTTTCTGTCCCTTACAAACTGCGTATTGGGAAGACTACAACTACAAATTGCCCAACTTTGAGCAAAGCTAAGGCCATAGTGACTCGTCCTTGATTAGCACAGGCCCATAGTCCACCTGTCTTGGTATATTCCTCTGAAGAGGCTGCTGAATTAGCAGAGGCTCTCTTTCAGAATGTGACCGTATCTCTCCCCTTGCAGACTGTGTATAAGGAAATTCCTGCCTTACAATGCATGTTAGCCAAATGGGAGAAAGAATTGAAAGCTGCAAAGGATGTGTTGGCGTCTTTCCCCCCTTTGGTAAAGATACTGCCTTTGTGGAAGTATTGATCCAAAAGGTTAAAATCAAGGGTATCCTGGACACAACTTCTCCAGTCAATGTGGTATTGTCCAAGCTAATGAAGAAGCTTTAGCTGGACCCTGACCTCAACTACACTCAATAATATGTTACTTCTGGCATGGCTCAAACCTGAGCCATTGGTGCCTACTCTGCCAATGAGGTTTGGGAAGCTTCTTATTACTTCCCCTGCTGTTGTCTTAGAAAACAAAAGCTACAATCTCCTGGTTGGTACACAATTCCTTTGAGAGTATAATAGGATTATAAACCTTTGAGATGGGTATCTTTTGCTCTTAGGGTATGAGATCCCTCTAATCTTTGAGGAACTTTTGTCTCCTGGTTAAACGCTTTAAGACTTGTGTGCTTGAGTACCCCACTGGTATCTTCTCACTCAATTACAGGACTCATATCTCTAATATACATTCCCCTCCTCCTTCCTGTCCTGCTGAGGGAGATGTGCCTCTTCTTGCCCCTGCAGCTATCACTATCCTGCCTGACTTGCAAGTGATTATAGACTCTCAGATATCCTATGAGCTTACAAAAAAATCATTTCTGAAGCTATATTAACCTGATTACTTAAGCCGTAGGGAGCCTAGGTTATGCCCTGGGATTTTGGACCGGACTCATAAAGAGCCTGTGCAGCTGTTTTTGGCTAACTTGACTTCCCTACCTATGCAGGTAACCAAAGGCCAAGTTGTTGGGCATGATTACATATTAGGTTCAGAGCAAGTAGCGTCCCTTTACCCCTTTGGAATATTGAGTGATTTCAACTTGACTGAAGAAGACCCTCAGGTTCTCCTTCTGTTCACTGCCGCAGACTTCCCTCAACTATTGCCCATTCAACAAAAAGACGTTCTGGAACTAATAGACCAGATTAAGGATATATTTGCCTCTGGACCCACTGACTATGATCTAGCTAAGGGGTTCATTCACCAGATAGATACAGGTGATGCCCCACCCTTTTGTGCCAAACCTTATTGCCGCAGCAGAGTGGAAGATATCCAGGTCTCTAAGGAGCTTAAACAGCTCCTAGATGCTGGGCTCTTAACCCCCTCTCAGAGCCCTTGGGCCTCCCCATTAATGATCCTAAAAAAATGGAGGCCATCACATTGTGATGGACTACCACCGTCAAAACTTGCTCACCAAAAAGGACTCTTACCCTTTGCCTAGAATTGATGATGCCCTCAGACAATTAGAGGGATCAAAGTTTTTTCTGCCATGGATCTAGCATCAGGATACTGGCAGGTTGACTTGTCTCCTGAAGATATAGAAAAGGCTGCACTCATCACTTCAGAAGGCCTTTACAAACCCACTCAAATTCCCTAAGGACTCTGCAATGCCCTGGCTACATTTTAACAGGCTATGGGCTCCATCCTACAAGATCTGAAACTCTCATGCGTCCTTGTATACCTTGACAATATTACTTTGTTAAGCTTCACCTTCACCAACCATCTTGACCATCTCAAAGCTGTCTTCATCAAAATTTGGGAGGCAGGCCTGAAACTCAGACCCTCTAAATGATCCTTCTTCAAGGAACTGTTTGAATTCTTGGGCCACATGGTCACCCAAACCAGAATACATCCTATGAATAACAAGGTGGAAGCCATTGACAAGATGCTGCCTCCCACAAATCTACAGGAGGTCCAAGTATATCTTGGTATGATGGGGTACTATCAACAATTATTTCCTGATTTTGTTAAATTAAGAGAACCCCTTGTCCAGCTCCTTTGCAACATACCCTTTGAGTGGACTGACAGCCAACAGCAATCCTTTGAAGTGCTGAAGCTAAACTCAAAGAGGCTCACATTCTATTCTACCCTGATTACAACAAGGAGTTCATCTTGTACACTAACGCTAGTGGAGTAGCTGTGGGTGCCATTCTAGCCCAGCTTGATGATGAAGGTGTCAACCAACCTGTGGCTTATTCTTCACAAGTCCTCAACAAACACAAGAAGAACTATAGCGTCACTGAAAAAGAATGCCTAGCTGTTCTGCATGCCATAAAACAGTTCTGGTACTACATTTACGGGACTCATTTTACAGTGGCTGCAGCAATTAAAGGAGCCCAAAGGTCAACTAGCTTGCTGGGCCTTACGCCTGAAAGGATAAAATTTCACTGTAGTACATCATCCTGGTGCACAACATCAGAATGCTGATGGTTTGTCAAGGATGCTTATACTAGCTATCCATCCTGCTGACGCCAATTGCCTATACAAGTTGATAGGGTACCCTGACTCCTGGACCACTGAGCCAGAGGACATCCGCTTGGCACTACAAGCCCAATCAAAGGATACTGTGATTTGAGATAGACAACTCTTCACGAGAGTCAACAGCACTTATCTACCCTACGTCTGTCTCAGCATGAGGGTGTCCATCATCCTCCAAGCCCACATTGATACCAGGCATGGAGGTACAGCAAAAACTCATGACTAGTTGTGCAATAACTTCTACTGGGAAAACACGCGCCTCCTAATCTCAGATGTCCTTGCCTCCTGCCATTCTTGTCAGCTCCAACAACCCTGACCTTCACAGCATTAGTTCAAGCTCATCCCTCCTAAGCATGCCTTCCACACTGTGAGTATTGATGCTATTGGGCCTCTCCCTTGGTCTAGGTCTGGGTATCAATTCATCTTGGTAGCCGTAGATTGTTTTAGTAAATGGGTCAAAGCTAGAGCAACCAAGGATATAACTGCCAAGACCACTGCTAACTTCTTGTTTCAAGATATCTTCTAATGCCATGGTTTCCCTCAAGTCCTGCTTTCTGACAATGGGACCAACTTTAATGCCTGCCTCATAACGTCCATTGTAGAAGCTATGGGTACACATCAATCCTTTTCTGCACCGTATAATTTGATAACTAACAGGACTGTGGAACAAGCCAATTCCACCCTTGTGTCCATCATGAGGAAGCTTACCCTCTCTGATGCTGCTAACTGGGATATGTTCCTCCCTGCTGCCCTCTTTGTGTATAGACTCAGCAGACATCAAGTGATTGGCCAGACCCCCTTGGCCATGCTGTATGGATGGGAAGCCACCACCCCCTCAATCTTGGGACCCCTGTTGATCAAAGTTGACGCCTCTGCCAATCCTGAAGCGCATTTTAAAGACTTGACTAATTGGATTATTGACATCCAAGCTACAGCCTATTCTACTGCTTATAAAGTTAAAGCTTTAGAACTCTCGCCCTCCAATGCTTCCAGAGCCCCCCTCCCTGAGTACCAAGTGGGTGACTTAGTCCTCTATTATCAAAATTGTACTGGAGGTTGAGCCCATAAGTTATACTCCCTCTGGGTTGGGCCTTGTAAAGTCACCTACAAGAAGGATGTGAGTATACTGTGAAGCTGCTATCCTCTGGACATCTTTTTGCCTGATTTTTTTCCAAATTTCTCCACAAATATCAACCCCCTGTGTCCAATATTGAGGGGGGAGATGTCAGAAATTGTGAAATTAATGATATTTTGATCTGGCCTTTGAATAATGATATGTGCAAATATTTGGTTGGTTTTGCTTTTGATTTTGGGAATTCCTCACCTTCTGCAAATGGGTCTGGTTCATTATTCACCCATTCTGGATTGCCATACATGCCCTTGACTGATTCTGTTATGACCTCATCCCAATGTGACCCCTTCTGCCACTCTGTCTACCTAATGAGTGATCATCAACCCTTGTCTACTATTTAAGTAGAATCATTTCCCCTAATAAAGACAAGTTTGTCCACATTTGTGTTGGCTTTTTTATTCTTCAAGCTTTTTCCTTTCCTTTTTGCCAAAAGGACTTCCTCATCTTGTATTCCAGTATATTAAGGTATGTGTCCTTAATTTTGCCCTAAAGGCTAACCCAAGGCTAGATTTGAACCTCAAATTTTTTATTATAAAGATTTTCTGCAGAATCCTCTTGGATGTTATCCCCAGGAGCCAAACACAACAAAAACCAAAGGGAAAGACCCCTCAACACACCAACTAACCCATGATACATTAGTAAGAAATGAAAAATATTTCTATATATCAAATGGCACTGTATACCAAATCATTAACAACAAACATGTCCCTTACATCCCACTAGCACAAAGAGTTGACACCATATTAAGACATCACTGCCTACTATGACATACAAAGGTTAACAACCTATACCTCACGTTAAAAGAGATAGTATGGTGGCCCAATCTCAAACAAGATATAATTGATGTTTTGAAAAAGTGCACAGTGTGCAAGAAATACACCAGCACAAAGACTCCCCAGCCAACAATCAACCCAGTACCTGGCCCTGAAACATTCAAGGTTTGGGGACTGGACGTAGTGGGCCCCTTCCCAGAAACTAAGACATATCAACGTTTCCTAATTGTAGCCATCAACTTTGCTACACTCTGGCCCATCTGCTGGGCAACAAAGGATCACAAAGTAGAAACCATAACCATATTCATTAATAAAGCAATAATAGCTGACTACGGCACTCCAGACTATATCATAACTGACAGAGCAACAGAGTTATCAGGTCACATAATAAACAACAACTCAAAATCCAAAAACATTAAACATTCCACAACCTTACCCTACAGGCCACTGGCCAATGGCAGCCTTATAAGAACCCTAGAGAAAATAATGGATGGCAAAGCCAAAGACACATGACCACTATACATGAAACATGCATTACTAGTATCCCAGGTCCGCACCAACCAAGGGACAGGCTACTCACTGTTTGAACTAACATACAGATACAAACCAGAGATAGTTACCCGCAAAAAGCAACCATATGTAAAGATCCCCCTGTGGAAACCCCCACAGTAGAACAAGTACCAAATCTACAACACATACACCTCAAAGCCAAAATAGCAGAAATAAAAAGGCTCAAAACACAAAAGGTAACCTATACAGAGGAACCACTCCCCATTGACTCCCCTGTCTGTGTCCTAGCTGGAGACAGAAAGAAGCTAGACTCAGTACACAGAGGACCAGGAAGAATCATTAAATACAGACCAGACCAAAACACCTATCTAGTGAAATTCTAAGGTGCCAAAAACCCTATTTTCAAGAAATACCACAGAACCTGTCTCCGCCTTAGCAAAGGAGGACACTCAACCTGTAAATTCACTGCCACCTTTGGCCTTGGATCAAACCGTTTTCCTCTGCAGCACCAAAAAAGGCCCAAAAGTTATAGCCAAGCCACTTAATTCTCTGGGAGATTTAGCTCATACTGTTGATGAGAGATTTTTTCTGGCCTACCCTGCAGACCCCCTGGCTCTGGTTGCCCCGGCCTGGGAAGAAACACTGATCAATTTGGACTATTTGTTGGCATGGTGCTGCCCTCTCTTAAAAACTATCAGAAGCGCCCAATCAAATGACGCCACATCAATAACCAGACAGTCAAGTGAATCTGAAATGGTAGGGATGCCTTCCAGCCAACCAAGTGAAGCCGCGGAATTTATCTTGAAACCCTCCAGCACCCCTGGCTCTGGCTAAGCAAAATTTCTCCCTTGGTCAATTAGATGCAGCACTTGAGGTCATGTGATTACTCCCTGCCAACTCACCCCTTTTAACAATGCCAGGGGACTTTGAGTCCCCTGCTTGTCAATTTTCCAGTTTATAAAAGTTTGGATTCTGTTGCACTTATTTTAAATTTTATAGTTTAGTTGGGACCTCTGTTTGAGTTTCCTACAATCTATAGTAAAAGTGTTAGTGTTTCTATTACTTCTTACCTTTCACCAACCTGTTTTGAACCTGGTCCCTCTTCTGGGACTCTTGAAACAGACTCTAGTGTATAGCTGTTGTTGTTTTTGCTTTTGCTTTCAAAGTTTACACTTGAATTCAAAGTTTTTAGTTAAATTCAATATAAAATTATATTTTTACTTTGATTTTCTCTTTAAATTATTTATTTTCAGACCTGCTTTTGTTTCCATTTGCTTTAAAGACGTCCAAGAGCACCGCCAAGCTCCCCAAACCCCCTATTGCCTCCTGCCTGTTCTCTTGCCTGTGGGTCCTCCTGCTGGACAAAACTTTATTGTTTTAGCTTAAACTAAACCTACCCAACTTACCCAAATTTTGTGGAGAACACTGTGACAAAAATAACTGGATAATATGATGCCGTTTCTAAATGATGGGGAATTACCACCCAAATCCAAATAGAATTGATGATTAACCACCAACACAGCTTCAGATATTTTTTTTGTGAATTTTCCAATTGTAACTCCAGGATTAAGTAGAACAATCAATCCTAACCAGAGTAAACCAAGATAAATGACCTGGGAAAGCATCAATGCATCTTCAGCGTAGAATTCTGGGCATTGAGAAGTGACACAATTTTCATTTTCCAGAATGGGGGGAGGAGCTACAAAATTGGCTGTCATGAAATTAATATTTTGCGGCGCCAACAACAAAGTTCCAGATGCTGGGCCCCATATTCCTGAAATGATTCTGTTCAGAATCAGATTGTACGGGATATACCGCAACAACCCAAGCACAGGATGCATTTTTAAAATTTAAAATTAGAATTTGGGATAATTGATTTTTATTGAGTAAATTTAGAAGGACTCAATTCTTAGAGTTGAAACAGGGAAAATTATTCAATATATATCAGAAAAATTGACTAAGCAATACCACCTGAGTCTTGATCTCCTATTCCTTTGGCATCTTCAAGTAAGTATCTAGTCCAGGTTGCAAAGAACCCTTGTGTGACCAGTTTCTGACAACCATGCTGATTAATGAGCTTGTATCAGGTGACCCTCATATTACGTCAATTTATCAACATCAGTTTACAAGGGGGAGCTGGTTTCAGTTGGCATACTGGAGCAGCCGTGACCTATTTTTGATCAACTGTTTGGTTTAAATCTGTTAAATTGGTCAATTTTGATACAGGTTTCCCGGCCTTTTGTGCCTTCTTACTTGGACAGACAATACCCGGCATTATGGAACTTACCGTGACAAACACAGCCATGATATTCCCAGCTCTGAAGTTTGTGGTATTTTCCTTGGCTTTGTTCTTGCTGCTTCTCTGGTTGACCTCACCTGATTTGTGGTTGAAAATCTTCTCTTCTGTGCAGCTTGTGGGTAAAAATCCTTCCACCCTCTTGAATCTCCCCAGTGGTCTCCTTTTTTCTGGAGAGGCCGTGGTCAAGAGCTTGACTTGCAACAACCTGGAATTGGAGGTGATGAATATGCTTTGCCCATTTTTGTGGGTAAGGAAATGCCAGTGTCCTCCCCCCTCAGTCTGGAGAAGAGCAACTCAGAACCCTTTCAGGCATCTGTGATGCTTCCTCCCGCCCCCTCTTGTACTCCCTGTTTGCTTACTGGTCTAGTGTTGATGGGATTGAATGCATACTTTCCTCAGCTATCCCCTGGGTCCTCTCTATGGTCCCCCCTTTGAGCAGCTGTCCCAGGTCTGCACTGGGCGGCATCCTAGTGGGTTTTTTTGCCAGGATGGGAGCCAAACTTAGTTAGTTTAGCCCCCCCTCTCTGACAACCAGACTGGTACCAACTAGCAAACAACTCCAGAAATATCAGGCAGCAGCTGTCAAGATGAAGCCCCCTCCTGATGTACCAGAGTAACCCCTTAAGGGGGGTGTCAAGGATCTGGATGTACAAGTATTCTGGCTACTGCCAACCCACTTAACATCCAGTCATTGCCCAATTTGGTGCCCTTACAATATAAGTTTGACATACCAGAAATGACAATCAAGCAATATCACATGACTATCCAAGTATCTGGTGGCTTGAAACCATCACACACATGACCAACCCCTAGGTTCAATCTAACTAAATCCGCCACATTCAAATCTATATAAGTCTAAAGTATTATCCAATAAAATATACTTCTCTTCTTTCATAATTCTATATTTGAAGCTTCTCTGAAAGGTGCTCCTCATCACTTGCTATGAAGTCCTGCTTGAAAGTGTCCCATTTCTTCTCAATGTGATCCTTGTGCCACTTGTTGCATCAGGTGCCTGTGCTGTGTGTAAGTGAAATGGAGATCTCCGCAATCCAGAAGTGTTGTGGGCATTTCATTTGTGCCAGTTTACTACGAGCATATTGAATCCATGTTGTGGTGTTGTTGCCATTGGCTCCAGCAAACAGAACCAAGGCGGCACTTCAAAGTCTTTGGGCTACGTGAGCTGACATGATGCTTTCATATGTTGCTCAAGGGGTGGCAACAGGTGCTTGGAAAAACCTTGTGCCAACAAGGCGTTGAATGCAGAGACTAGTATCACCCTATTCTGGTACAGCACAAACCTGTTGGGTATTTTGGTACCAGGTGTGTATAGCATCTGGTCCATTGGGAGGCCAGACATGATTCTATTGTAGATTTGTTGACTGCGGCAAGTACAGGCAACAAGCAGAATTTTAAGGGATAAGGTAGGATGGAAACCCTACTTCTTCTACCAATGTTGAACTGTGCTGTTTTATCAGAGTTACAAGGGGAAAATATTTGGAAACTAGATAATATTCTTTATTGAGAGATAATGACTATACAGTCACTGTGAATTGTGAGTAGAAGAAATATAATAGAG
>QTSX02006175.1:0-15047 GCA_014839935.2 Entomophthora muscae
TGCTGGTATTTTCAAAGCTACAGATAGATGCTAGCCTTGCCAATGTACTCTACCTAATCCTATATAAGAGCACTACAGACTACAGTGGAATAGAGCTTTGAAGATAATTATGTTTATTGAAACTGGAGTACAATCTAGCCAGCAGCTGCAATCTATTCAGGTGTAGCTAAGAACTTGTTATCATCCTTTCAGGTGTCTGTATCAATATATACTGTAAAAATTCTTGTTCTTGCCTTTAAGACAGTTCTCAGCGACTACCTTTGAAATAGGTCCATCTTTGCTGGCTGCACCTATCCTGATTGGTTGTCCTTGGCACATGTGCTGCTACTGGCCTTAGAAAGGCATACATTGCACTTCAGCTACAGCCTAAGTTCTTCTTGAGCTAGCATACTGGCAGTTATTGATTGACTTTATCCTTACTCGCCTATTATTGCACTAGGAAACTATGCCGTATTTGGTTGACACTTAGAAATGGTCCCTTTTCTGTTCTCCTACATTGAAAGGTAGAATTCCAGTATTCCTGTTTTCCATTTCTAAGGCTTAATCAGTAATCTTTTTCTGGCTGGAAAGCCTTCTGCTTATTAACATGATGGTTTTAGTTGGGGATTATACACTTTATAATAGCTGACTCAATTCAATATCAACTTGTAGATTATCTGTTGTATAATGCTGACCCAAAAAAATAAGGAACTGATTATATGCCGTGTGATGCTGATCCAAACTTGGTATTTCCTAGCCATTTGCACATTACTTGTTTGATATACTCATAAACCCTTAAGGCTGGGTGGGACTGAGTTGATACAACATCCATTAGGATGAAATGAGCAATATATGATTGATGATTTAAAGATTACACACCATGTAATCAATGATAATCCCTATTTGGCTAACAATTATATGGCGTATAACTGTTATACCATTTATAATAAACTTTTAATATATGGCGTATAATCACTACACATAGTAGAATGGATCTAGTAATAATATAATGTATAATTGTTGCATTTATTATAATAAACTAACCATAACACGGCATATAAATATTATATCAATTATAATAAACTAACAATTATATGGAGTATAATCACTACACTTAATTAAATGATAACCCAGTGATAATATGGTGTGTAACTAATAAAGATCTGCTTGTAATGATTAGCCTGATCATTTGTGGTCAATCAGCCTAATATTACAGTTAGTAACTCTTTTTGAAGCCTATTGCTATTCATTACAATATTTGAGCACAGAACTTATACACTAAGATTAATAGTAATTATAAAAACTTACTTCTTTTCACATCTGCTGCAAATTCTCAATTTCTTAGCTTTAGATTAGATTTTCCTGCTTCTTCTGGTTCTGTTGCTCAAACCAAATCTTTGTGTAATACCCTGTTCTGCTTTCACCATCTCCTTTGGATTTTTTTACAACTCCTAGTTAAACATAACAATTTTACCATTATTTATCTGATGACCAACAAGGAATATCCCTAAATCAGGATTAACAAAATGTGGTTATTTTTCTTCAAAAAAATAACTTGCCTCAATTCAAACAAGAATAAATAGCTTGGGTTTTCTCTCTCAACTCCAAGTTGAGATTGTTTGACTGGCACCTCAAAAAGGTGCTTTTTAGTTGTGTTTCTTTTTCCTTCTTTTTTTCATAGCTTCATTTTAATCTTGATACCTTAGTTCTTTATTCTACTCTTTGATACCATTTGATTTCTTATACCAGCAATTAAGCAACTTTTATAATAACACCCAGACTTTAGTTGTTAATATTTTAAACCTCCCATTAATGCAGACCAATTCCCTGACCTTGAAGTTTACTTCTTTAATCAGTCTTTTATTGTTAAAACTTGTCTTTATTTTTATTTTATTTGTTTAATAAACTAGCTTAGTCATTATTTTTCTTACAAGTTATTAGGTGCTCTGATACAATTACGTTTTCAAACTTTACCAAAAATTTTATATTTGACTAACATAAAAATTTTGGGTTTACAAGCATTAGTTTACCATCATTTATCAAAAGACTTCTAACCTTACATCAGTGTTAAGAATATCAAAATTGTGATATGGTGGGTTATCACTCCCAGGTGTTTAAAACCCCAAAGATAGATATTGTAGATCCTAGAATCAGGTGGGAAAACCCATTCAACTTGCAGGCAGAGACACTCTCTGTTGAAAATCCTCCTCAGTCTCCTCCTATTGCTTCTATCACTGCCCCTCTATCATTCCTGGCTTTGCATTGTTACCTGCTACATTTTCCATCATGTATCTCTTTCATGACTTGCCTAGTGAATCTGAATTTGATGATTCAGAAGACAATACACCTAGTGGACATGATTATATGGTACTGGCTGTTTCTGAGACTATCAGCGTCCCTTATATGTTGCACTCCAGGAAAAAAACTAGTACCAAAGTAGTTCCTGGTTCCACTAATGCTAATAAAATTATTTCTTGCTCCTATCTTGCCCAAGCCAGTTGCGCCCCTGTGTGGGTTAAGTCCTTAGCCAAAACTGATGAGTTATTGGCAGCAATATTCCAGAATTTACAAGTCTCTCTGCCCCTGCAGAAAATTTACAAGGAAATCAGGGCTATCTGCTGTATATTTAAGAAGTGGGAAAACAAATTTGCTCATCTAAAGAGGTTCTAGATATTCTGGCTCCCTTAGGAAAGGACACCACTCAAGTTTAAGTAACTAATCAAAAATTGAAGTTTGAGGCCATACTAAACATGGGATCTCCTGTTAATGTGATCTATTTTAATCTAATGAAAAAGCTTAAACTTGCCCCTTATTTCACCTATAACTAATCACATGGTACTTCTGGATTGTATAACATTTGTGTAATTGGAGTTTATTCTGATCTTCCTCTCTAATTTTATAATTTGCTCTCATCTTCTCCTGTGGTGGTCTTAGAGAATAAAAATTATGCTCTCCTGATTGGTACACAATTCCTCCAAGAATATAATGGCATTAATAATCTCAAAGAAAACTTTTCTGTCCCTTTTTGATTAACATATACCTCTTATATTTGAAGAGCCTGTTTGTCTTCCTGGAAAGAGAGTGAAAACCTATTTGCTGGAATATCCCACTATTATCTTCTCAAAAAAGTTTAGGATGTATTCCTAAAATCTCAAGTTGATCCCACTTTCTTGCCTGGCTGATGAAGGAGTTCCTCTATAGCTTCTCATGCTTTTTCTATCTCTCCTGTTTTACAAGTGGTAGTGGATTTCCTGGTTTTTTATGAGCTGCCAGCCAAAACGTTCATGCAGTTATACTCCCCTGAATCCTTGGGAAGGTATGAGCCCTGTCTATATCTTGGGATCTTGGATGTCACCCTAAGGATCTTGTCCAGCTGCTATTGGCCAACTTGAACGCTATCCCTATGAAGGTTACAAAGGGATCATTTTTTTAATGGTTGACTCATGAGTGTACCTGCAGTTCAATCTCTTAATTCTTTTGCAATGTTCAGGAATCTTGCTTTGCCAGAAGCTGAGCCACAAGTCTTATTGTTGCTTTCTGCAAATGACTTCCTTCAGCTAACCCCAGTTCAGCAAACTGAGGTGTTAGAACTTCTGGAACACTATACTTATATCTTTTCTTGAGGTCCAAATGATTATGGACTGGGCAAATGGGTCATACATCAGATTGATACAGGTGATGCTCCCCCTTTAGAGCAAAGCCCTACTGTTGCAGAAGAGTTGAAGATGCTCAGGTGTGAGGACCTGAATTAACTCTTGGACTCTGGGCTACTAGCTCTCTCTCAAAGTCCATGGGCTTTTTCTATACTAATTCTAAAGAAAAAAGATCGTGGTCACTGTATTCTGATGGGTTACAGACACACTCTCTCTAACCAAGAAGGACTCCTACAATTTGCCATGTATTTATGATGCTCTGTGCTATCTAGTGGTTATAAGTCCTTTTATGCCATTGAACTTGATTCAGGATACTAGCAAGTTGACTTGTCATTGGCAGATAGGTGAGAAATTTGTATTAATCACATCTGAAGGGATATTCAAACCCACATGAATGTCACAAGTATTATACAATGCTACTGCTACTTTTCAGAGGGCTATGGACTTCATTCTTTGTGATCTAAAGCTGTCTTGCATACTGGTATAATTGAAAAACTTCACTATTTTCAGCTCCACCTTCACTGAATATTTAGATCATATGAAAATCATGCTTCTTAAGCTTTGCAAATCTGGTGTTAAGCTTAAGCCCTCTGTATGTTCCTTATTTAAGGAAATTCTAGGTTTTTTGGCCATGAGGTCACTCAAACTGGGATTTTTCCTTTAACCAGCAAGTTAGTTGCCATTAACACCATTTTACCTTCTAAAATTCTCTGAGCAACACAAGCCTTTTTAGGAATGATGGGGTATTCCCATCAGTTCATATATGACTTTGCAGAGAGCAGTAAACTCTTTGTTTAGCTTCTCTGTTGTGTACCCTTTGAGTGGAATAAATTCAGCAATAATCTTTTGACTCTTTGAAACAGAAGCTCAAGAAAGCGCCCATGCTAGTGTACCTCAACTTTGACAAGGAGTTCATCCTATACATTGACACCATTAGAGTTGTAGCAGAGACCATTCTGGATCAATTAAATTATTGTGGAGTGTATCATCATGTTGCCTACTACCCACATATCTTCAACAAGCATGAGAAGAACTAAAGTGTTATGGAGAAGAAATGGCTAGAGGTGTTACATGTGTGAAACAATTTAGGCACTACATATATGGTACTCATTTCATGATGGTCACAGATTACTTTTCTCTTTGCTGGATCTAGAAGTTGAAAGGGCCTGAAGGAAAACTATCACACTGGGCTTTACAGCTGCAATGTTATGCCTTTATGGTAGACCATCACCCTGATATTTAACATCACTATGCTGATGGCGTATCATATCATGCCCATTCTGGCTTTACACCCCAATGAGGCTAATTGGTCTTAAAACTGTGAGTCTCTCTTCTGTGAGAAGGCTGAGACCAAAAGAAGTTCTCTAGCTTTTTTGAGTTGTTGACTGATATATTTGTTAGTGATAACCAGATATTAAAAATGGTTATATCTATACATACCTTATGTTTGCCTAGACTATTTGTATATATTTGTATTATAAGATCATATAGATACTGGGCATGGACATGTTTTCAAGGCTTATAACTTTCTAACTTTAAAACAATGCTATTGGGAAGCTATGCATGTATTGGTCCCTGGAATTCTGGCCTCTTGTCATGATTTTCAATTGAAACGCCCCAATCAAACCAAATGAGTTCAATTTAGTGTTATCCAAATATGCCTTCCATAACATGAATGTTATTGCTGTGGGCTATCTTGTGTCTATGATCTGGGGTGCTGGTTTATTCTTATTGTGTAGATTATTTCAGTAAATGGGTGGAGGAGAGAGCAACCAAAGACATTACCACTAAGACTATGGCCATTTTTTTTGCTCCAAGATGTGTTGTATTGTTATGGTTGCCCACAGGTGCTGCTCTCTGAAAATAGAACCAATTTTGATGCCTGGCTTGTGACTTTTTGCTGGAATCTATGGGTATCCATCAGAGCTTACTGCATCATACAACCTGTCACAAATGACATTGGAACAAGATGATTCTACATTAGTGTTCATTGTGCGCAAGTTGACATATTATGAGCTTCTAATTGGGATCTGTACCTCCCTGAAGCTCTCTTTGCTTGTGGCCTAAGTAAATCATGTCACTGGGGTCTCTCCTTTTTTAATGCTATATGGGCATGAAGCTACCACCCCCTCAATCTTAGGACATAGCTTGGTTGATATAAACACAGTGCTTGATCCTGAACAACAAGTCAAGGAGCTAGCCAATAAGGTTGTAGATAATCAAAAAACCGCTATTTAGCTGCTTGCAGAAAAATCCCTGTGGTTGTTAACCTCTACTGTTTTGAGCCCCAGCCTCCAAATTTCAGATCAGAGATCAAGTCCTATAATGCCTGAATTGGGGTTGATGGTTGAGCTCATAACCGAAAACTTTCTGAATCAGCCCAGTTACAGCAATCTTCAAGCAATGCCCTGAGGACACCTGTGAAGATGTATCCATCTGGCTGTCCCTTTGCTGTGTGCAGGCCAAGCTCTTCTGTTTCATCCCTGAGTCTAATCTTGCGGCAGATTTTGTTATGAATTTGGTCTCTTTAGGGGTCTCTTAGGCCTTTATATGGTAGTTTGCAACTAAATCTATGTAGAAGTCATCCCTAACTTATGTCCTGGGGTGGTTCTTTACCCAAATGCAGGTCAATGCCAATACCTGAGATTTCTGGATACCTTACCAGCTTCCTGTTACTTGAATTATTTTTTCTAGGGCTATTAGGAACAAACCGCTGGGTATAAAAATAGCAACCCCTTTTCAATAAAACTAAGACTGACTTTTGCTCATTAGATTTTGGCATTTAATCTTCCCTGCTCATCTTTCCATTAGCCAGAAAGATTAGATGTGACTATATCCAGATCAAACAGGCTTAAAGCCAGACCCCCACATGTTAAATGTTTAAGACTTTTTGCCCAAGCTCTTTCTTATGTCAATCAACAAAGCCCAGATCAACACCACCAGTTCCCCCAACAAAAAGTTATTTTAAATCATCTATATTACTGTCACAAACATCTTTGATTACTCCCTCTCAGGAATTAACGCCCTGAGTGACTCACCAAATGATTCACTTAATGGCTCACCAACTAATCATTAAGTCAGTAGCATTTCTATCATTTGGCCATCTATTACAGAGATCAAACAATCCAGATCCTAAGTGGAACACAACTTGAATAAGCCTTGTGACTTAAGAGGAAAATTACTCAGATAAGCCCCATGACTCCTATGATGATGCATGGACATATGTGGCTTTCCACAGATGCTATATATTACCCTATATTTATATCCAATAAAGCATCATTCTCTTCTTAATTTCCCTTTGTATGGTTTATTATACTTCCCAGAAGTATATAGTCAACATTACCCTCCCCATGACTAGATAATTACATGGTGCCAACCACTAGCCGTGGAAAATGGTAGTTTTCTTCCTCTCTTACGCCATCAAGCTTGCTCCCATATTATATTGGGGTTTCCCTCCATCCCCTGCCCATCCAATTACCTGAGGCATTTCTCTAGGAGTCTTGACCATGATCATCTGGGTGATAAATCCAGACATGAGTAAGTTCTAACCAAGAACTCAGGCTTGGGATATTACTCCAGAGTAAGAGAAATACCACCCATCTCTTCCAAGTAATATAAAGGCAACCCCTGTAAAAGGGTATGGATCTTAATAAACCCCCGTAAAACAGGGCAGGGGCAGCTTAGTGCAGCCTTACCCACCTCAAGAGATAGATTTGTCAAATTTGGCACCCAAGCCACCAAAGAACCTCCCCCAGATGTACCAACTTATGGCCAAGCTTTCCCCTCAAGAGGGGTATTGAAGCTTCGTGATTGAACACTGAATAAAGTCTCCAAGCCAGAGAGGAAAGACCTTAGGTTGTCTGGGTACCCAGCCCAACTACCCCAGGCAAGCAGAGATGCCTGGGGTGGCATCTGACATTGATCTATAGCGGGAAGGGGCTACCCGTGGCAGACTCTCTCATCCAGCAGCCATGTTAGCCCAACTTGCTGTCAGCCCAAGGATGATTGGCTGGGATCTAACCCCCTTACTGCCCAAGAATCCCTGGCCCACATCCCTCAACAAATCCAGATGGATTTGGCCAACCACCAACCAGCACTCTACGCAACAGCCTGCCCCATATAACAAGAAAAGCTTCCCATAGACAGAGGGATAAAGATCTGGGTGGGCAAGCAACACCTCAGACCCAAACCAGCTGTCCCTTTAAACCATAAACAGTGTGTGCACAGAGGCAGGACAGATAGGGGAGGGGCAATCCCATCTTCTCCCAAATACCCCACACTATCATAACCAATTTATGTTCCAAGGTTCAACATCCAAACCACATCAAGGACTGGACACTCTAGGCCAGACAGAAAGAAACATACCCTCATGGGTATTCATGTGGGCTTGGGTGACAGGAATCCAATTAGGTGGGACTTTAGCATCAGCAATGGTAGGGTACCAGCCTGGCTGTGGGATGGAGGGAAAAGTTGGCCTGTAATTGGTGTCAACTTTCAGACATTGGGGGAGAGGGGGTACCAACAATGGCCTGGGGCTGGTGGAAGGAACCATAGGATGCACCAATCCTGCTGGGGTGATTTATAAGACCCCAAATATCTGGTTGGATATGGTTTTCACCAGTGGCAGCAGGAACTTGCCACATCCAGGGTTTGAGGGTGAGGTCATTGGTAATAGATAGGTTAGCAGGTATTTATAACTGTCCTTTAAGAGCCTAGGTTAGATGGGGTACCAAATGCTTTCTCTGTTCACTCGAAATGGTTCTTGGGCTTGGGCTAGGGGTTCTACCAGGAGGGTATTACTGAGTTGAAATCCTTATGAGCGGGATTTAGCAGATGTCCAGGGAAATTTACTGGTGCAAAGGATGACCAGGAGGACAAAGCTTGGGTCAGATTCCGCAGCAAGATCAGGGGGTGGGTTGGTGAAACAGGCAGGAAACCTGTTGGTGCTGTATGAAAAAGGGTAGAA
This sequence comes from Entomophthora muscae, assembly GCA_014839935.2. NCBI lineage: Eukaryota > Fungi > Entomophthoromycota > Entomophthoromycetes > Entomophthorales > Entomophthoraceae > Entomophthora > Entomophthora muscae. Next base: position 8,599 of record QTSX02006175.1, read on the forward strand.
AACAAGGATCAGATAAGTTACAATCTGACTTTATTAGAGGTTCATCACAGCTTTATTATCAGTATTAAGAACAAGGCCTGACATTTAATAGACAAGGGATGCTTATACCCTCCTATCAGACCTCATCTTTTAGACAGGAATCTATCATTTGGGTGGCCTGATATCACAAATCTGTGGAAGGCATCAGGCTTGAGAAGACAATCTTTGGCCAGCTTTAAAGAAAAGATACCATAATACTTCTGTTTACAAGCTTTATTCAAAAGACCAGGAGGGCCAGTGAGTTGTGTGTTGATAGCTGGGGCTTGGTCCTATTTTGAACACTTAACATTGGCTGAACCTTTAGAGTAGTTGACCAAAGGCCCAATGGGGTAGTCTATCACTTCAGCGCAAGAGTGGGGGTCATGTGGCACATGGTTGGTTTAGATCTCTGCTGGTTCTGTGAAATTCCTACAGTTTAAGAGACTGTTGTTCAAATAACCTTCATATCTGAGCCCAAAAAACACAGGCAACTGGTCCTTTGGCCAATCAGGCTTTGGGGCAACTGGCCCAGGGTTTGAACTGCGCCTGTAGTTCTTCTTTATTAAAGAGGTGAGATTACATCCATTATATTTAGCTAAAAGGACGACTACTAAATCCTTATCAGAGTTCTCATATGCCAACCACCCAGAGAGCTTTTAAAAAGACAAGTATTGTTTATATTTTATCATACCTGTTCAAGTATTCTCCAGATAGGTGCAGGTAGAATTTTGAGCACATTGGCGTTGATTAATACCAATAGAGCTTGGTTTAAGCACAAAGCACCCCCAAATAGCTTTACAAATGCAATCAAACCAATTCCCAGCCATATCAGTGTTTTCTGAAACCAATTGGTGCAGGTTTAATTGGATTAAGGATATCAGGTTTTAAGTGCCATAAATAGGGACAGTTTATATTTATCACTTATGATCTGAAGCTTAGTAATATTGGTGACCATTGGGGAAAAACTGAAGCATGGTTCCTCTATCATTTCATAAACCTACTCAGTCCAAGCTGGATCCAAAATGTGTTCTGGGATCCCTAACCCCATTAGTTTATACTTGTCTTTTGGGTTTGTTGGATGCTAGTTGAAGTTTGTACAACCCTGGCTTTTAATTGATATGTTGGGTCGTTTTAAAGGACTTGCTATCTTGTTTAATATCTTGTTATTGTTTAGGCAACTTGGTTGAAATTCAGTAAAGCATATACAGTAACCTGCATAAGTAATGGGAAAAACAGTATTTTTTGAGATAAAGAAAGATTTTACAAATTAAAAATGAGTAAAATTAGCATGAAAAGATGCACCGCAAAATTTTACACAAGGCTTTAACAAAAATATGCAAAAATAAATAAAAGTGAAACAAATATAAAGCAAAATTGAAAATCAACACTATTATAGCTTTTTGATCTATAGAGGAGTTATACTCATAAAATGCTAATGAAACAGAGCTACCTTATTAAACTTACCAATATAATAAAATTGAGGTTAGATAATCTTTTGACCAGAAAAGATGGCTAAAACAAGAGAAATACATAAGTATATTTTTGGTCAAGTTATCCTAGCAAAAGATATGGGGTTGGTGTAAGAGAGGGGGCTAGACTAACAAAGTCCGGCTCCCATCCTGGTGGGACCAACAACCAGGATGCCATCCAGTGCAAGACTGGGATAGCCGCTCAAAGGGGCCTCCCAAAGGAGACCAGATGTGAAAGGAGAGGGAAGTATGCATCCAAAGCCATGACCAAGGCTCCAGTAAGTAACCACAGGGAGCAATCCCAAGTGGAAAGGACCTCTGTATCTGATTCAGGGTTTTGAAGCAAGGTGGGTAGAAGGGAAGCTGGAACTGCTGCGGGGGAAGGATTGTCCAAGTCAGAAGAAGGAGTTTCAATAATACTGGAGTCCAAAGGGGGCAACAATTCTTCAAGATAAGAAGACAACCAAGGGAACCAACCATAGGATAATGAGTTGGTGGAAACCTGGATGAAATGTCCAATTACATCTACAAACAGACCAGGAATATACTCAGAAGACCAAGAAATCAAAGAAAGTTTGTTCCAAAAGACAGGATTGGGGGACCAGAACAATAAAGAAATAGGCACCAATATCCACATAGCCACCTTGTACCAAGGAGACAACATGATTTCAGCGGGGTGCCCTTTTTGCTAAAAACTTCCGGGCGGACAGACCAAGTGCACGGGTAAATATCAGGGGATGGTCTGAGTTAATATTCTTGGAACAACTCCCAACAAAAACAACAGGCGGGCGGGAAGGTGGGCAGGCAGGCCAGGGAAAGCGGTTGGTGGGGACAATTAAGTGCTCAGGTAAATAACAGGAAATGGTCCAAGTTATTGTTCTCAAAACAATTCCCAACAAAAAACAACGGGCAGGCGGGCCAAGGAAAGCGGGTGGCAGGGACAACAACAGGAGTTAAGACAACTACCTATATTATTTAACAAACTTCAAAACTACAAAAGAATTTTCAAAGTCAGGTGTTTATTCAATGTATGGAATTGGTAAGCAAGGGACCTGATGGCCCATGCTTCCATTTTATGCAAAGGGGGTGATAGGACGGGAGGGGTTATGAAAGAGGCAATCAGAGTGCAATCTAAAGGGGAGCCTATTAAATAGTACTAGCCAATCTTATCTTGGTTTGAGACCCAGAAAATAGGGGCCGCGGGCCCGGATGTAAGATTCAGCCCCTTAATTGGCTAGGAGCCTTCCAAGGACTCAGGGTACGCATTTCCCCTAATGTCTTCCTCTGATGTCTCCACCGGAGAGCTCCGGAACCCGATTGTTTCAGGCTGGGGGACTCCCAGGCCGGAGGAATTAGCTACCTGGGACACCACTGGTTGCTGGTTTTGGTACCCAATTTCCCTGGGCCACAGGTTTGACCTTTCTGACTTCATGTGGCCCACATTTTTTGTTGGTTTGTTAATTGTTTCAGGACCGGGCGACACCAGGACAACGAGCAATCCAACTGAATTAATGTCTCCTCCGCAGTTGGAGGGGACTCCAAAGGGGAAATGGGAACTTTAGCCGGGAAGGCCAACACAAAGTGTTTGTCTACTGTGTGGGCCAAGTCCTCCAGGTTTTGGAGGGGTTTTGCCTGAACACGGGCCACCTTTTTTGATGGTCTGGGAAATACATCCCGATCCAGGGCCAAAGGTGGGCCATGGAACTTTACAGTTAGATTATAGAAAAAGAAGCAACAAACTTAAGATTGGTGCTGAACCTGCCTAAGAAATTTACCTACAGCACCAAAAAGCTAACTCAGTGAAGAATTTTCTAAGATCAGGTTGCCCTAAAAAAGTCAGTGAGAAAAATAATCAATTGGTAATTAGGAAGGTTTTAAAAAATTGCTTTTCTCAGCCAAACAAATTAAGCAAATGTACAAAAACTCCTTATAAGTTGAATTTTTTGAGACTACTGTACATATAAAACTACATGATCAAGGATTATTTGGACATGTTGCAAGAAAAAATCCTTTATTACTCCAGAAAATATGGTTAAAAGATTGGCCTTTTCTTGTTGATATATTAATCACCTTATATATTTCTGGGACTAGGTTATTTGTCCTGTTGAGACCAAAGTGCTTCTCAGTGGATCTCAGAGACCCAAAACTTGCTACTAGAAACCAGGAAAATCACTCAAGCTCTGCTGTTTAAAAGGTACTGTTAAAGATAAGAATGAGAGTGCTATGTTTTGGGTTGTTTTACAGCCAATACAAGAGGAGAGATCCAGCCACTCACTGGGAAGATGGATGCCGTTGTCTACAAAAGGATCCTTGATCTGAATCTCTGTTGTTTTATGAGGGATCTGCAAAATCCAGTTATTTATATCTTTATGCAAGATAACGCCACTATTCACAAGGTCAAGATTATTAAAAAAATATTTAGATTATAAACACATTATTTGTTTGGATTGGCCTCCTCAAAGCCCAGACTTAAGTCCTATTGAACATCTTTAGGATGCCATTAAGTCTAATTTGCCAGAAGGCTCCAAACAATCCATATTGGATCTAAAATTTGGAGCGGCTAAAGCATGGGAGGCAATTCCTATGAAAACTCTCAAAAATCTTGTCCACTCAGTGCCTAGAAGACTTGCTGCAGTTATCAAAGCCAAAGGGGGACCAACAAAGTACCAAGTATTTGAGATATTCAATATTGTAAGCTATCTAAATATGATAATAAATATGTATATTTTTGATTTTGTTTTATTTTATTTTCACTTTTATTTATTTTTGCATATTTTTATTGAAGCCTTGTGTAAAATTTTACAGTGCATCTTTTCATACTAATTTTGCTCATTTTTGATTTGTATAATCTTGCGTTATCTTAAAAAATGCTGTTGACCCATTACTTATGCAGGTTACTGTATGTAGTGCTAAAGTTGACGGACTATTTAACCCTGAGTCAAGTATATAATACAAAGTAATGGGAAGATTTGAGAAGAGAATGGTACCTTTATTGAATATAGAAGAAGATGATTATATAGCTTGATGGTAAGTCACATAGTGTCCATGTAGATCATGGCAGCTATATGCTTATGTTAATCTTGTTCCTCATGTGACTCAAATATCTGATCCTGGTATGATGTCTGGATGTGAGAAGGGTGCCATCTTTTACTTGGTGATTAAGCCATTTCTTGGGGAAATCATTCCCAAGAGTTTGAAATTGAAGATTTTGGGCACCTATTTAAATTCTTCAGCAGTAGGTTTTTGCAGCCCATCTTTTATACCGATCCCAACAATTTTAAAGCCTATTTTCTTTCTAATTTTTTTGATGTTGGTTTACTTAAGGATAGTCAGTGTAGATATTGTTTGTACCTGTGGATAGATTCCGGCTCAGAATTTTGATGGATGGGTGAGATTTTTTAATTTACGTGGGGTGGAGTAGGATGCTTCGGTTCGGCTAGCTTCCGGCTCTGGGCCGCTACAGCCAAAAAGGGATCACATATATTTAAACATTTTAGCTGGATTTTTGAATGGGGTGATCAAGAGCTAGAAACTGGCCGCGGCTGTCTGGGGCTTGGCTGAAGCAGCCCGAAGTGGGAGTAATAAATTAAACTACGCGGGCCGGAATTATTTTTAGGCCAATCATGTCTTAGTCGGGATGGTGGCAGGGCTGGAACTAGGGTTCTGAGGAAGATTATATGGTTCTGTTCAGAATGGTTGGTCTGAATTGAAGGGAGTTCGTTGAATATAAATTACTAGTTTAAATGTGGCGGTGACCACGTGAGACAAAGTTGGCATGTGGTGGTTTGAAAACAGAGAATGGATAGTTTGTATTTTAATGGAATTATTATCAGGGGCCGTACTTGAACATTTTCTTGAAGATGGGGTCCTCTTGGATGGGGAAGGTGGGGAAGAGAAGGGCAATGAGGGTGAGTAAGAATGCTAGGGATGTAGAGATCAAAAAATGGGAGGGTTTGAAGAGGCATAACCATCCATGCTTATGTTGGATATGTGCGTTGCGTAGAGGCAAATTGGTGAATTGAAAGTTTTCTTCTGGGGTCTTGGCGGAGAGGGAGCACGGCTGCTTGTGCACCGATGAGTCGCGGGCAATGCCCAGGCATTCTAGAGATGGGGGTTTCAGGGGATCGTCGAAGAAGGGGTCTTTGCCCCATTTCCCGACCCCAGACGATGAAGAGAGGGACTTCTCGATCACCTTGAACTTTGATGGCGCGGGATGGGTGCTGGAGCATCGTAGACTGGTGGGGACAATGTGGCAAAGCTGGATCAGGCATGGCCCCGACCACGACAGGAAGAACAGCATCAGGGAGACAAAGAACAGCGGAAATACAAGCACTCGTGGCCACCGTGGAGCATCGAGCGCAACCATGCATGTCATGAAAATGATGTTGACGATCCACAGGAAGACGGGGATTGTCATGCGCCGTACTTGGCCACACCCGCAGCGATTCCGCTGGACAAACTCCAGAAAGGCAGGGAAGCTTGTCGTCAACAGCATTTGGTGGACGTGGAAGGCGACTCCGAGTAGCATGTCAGGCTCAGAGGATGACTTCAATGCGACGAGGGCGTTGCGCTTGATGACGTATGACAGGTTCAGCTCCAGGGGTGAGCATGGCGCCAGGAACAAGTTGACGATTGCGTTGATCTCGCCGCTAAACGGCAGATGGGCGGGGCACACCCCGCCATTGAAGAAGCCGGATGTTAGCCGCACCTGGCGGTTGCGCTTCTCATGGCTTTCCGCCTCAATATCCTTTGTCTTGTGGGGTGGGTCTTTATAGACGCGAGTAAGGTTTCTCGGACGGGTTGGGGCGGGAGGCGGTAAGCGGCTGCCGAGGGGATCGATCACGCCGTCGCTGCCGGGGGCTGGGTTGTACAGGATGGAGTCGGGAAGGAGGGAGCAATCCGTCTCCCAATCCAAGCCAGTTCCCTCATTTGAGTAGCGTAGGCGGAAGTCATCAAACCACA
>QTSX02006176.1:0-14979 GCA_014839935.2 Entomophthora muscae
GCAAAAATATAAAAGAGAAGAGTTAAAAATATATCATTCTTAAAAATTCAGATGATTTCATTATGTAAAGCTTAAAGTCTTATATGTGGGGAGTAAAAGTGCTGACATTATGAAAGACAATGAGTAAAAATATGCTGAATTCACGCTGTTGATTAGGAAAATTGTAGCATTATCAGAGTCAACATTGGCACTGCTGACATTTTTTTTGAAAATTTACTATGTTTTTCTATAGTACGCTTAATTAAAGTTAAGCAAAACAGCAAATATTACCTTTTTCTGGTGTTATTTTGTTCATATAATACTGTAAATTCAGAACCTAAAGTTAAAAACATGGGATTTTCAAATTCTTTTGTGTGAGCTCACCAACTTACTGGAATATTTTTCATCATTTTATATATAAAAAAAGTTGTTCTGGGATGAAAATTACTCCATTAAGTTGATGAGTTACCGCAAAAGAATTTGAAAATCCTGCATTTTCACCTTTAGGTTCTGAATTTACAGCTTATATTAAATAATAAGTATAAAAATGTTTTAAAAAATCATCAAATATAATTATTTCTTTATTAAAAAGTATGTTAAGGGTGGGAATATGATAATTTACCATTGTGTATAAGTAAAGCTATTAAGAAAGTTGGCTTCAATAATGAAAAAGGTAAAGTGTCAATTTCACAACTGACAATATTCTCAATAAGTGGTGGCATAAAATTCAGTCTATTTGTGTTGCTTCTTTTTGCTGAAATCCACCCTGGTGATTGATCACATGCAAATAGTTGACATTCCCTATTGTCATCATTATTATCAATAATAAGTTCTATAGTAAATTACATAGTAAAATGGGCTTAATTTATGGAATTGTTGTTAGCCATGAATATATTTATGATATTAAAGTTGTATTAAGTGCCACAGATAGATTTATAAGATGAAAATTTCAACAAACTGCTATATGCACTATAGTTATTTCTATATACTGTAAATTCAGAACCTGAATGTAAAAATGCGGGATTGTCAAATCGTTGGTCCAAATTTCAAGTCACTTTTGCAGGATTGCATTTTTTAATTAAATCAATTTTTTTATTTTTATTTGAATTTTTAAAAATGTGGGAACTCATAGACACTTTGCAAAGTTCAAGTCAAACTGCATATTTCCAATGGACAAAACGAATTAACTGGAATCAGATTTGAAGCGTTCAAATCCATCAACCATGTCCATTAAGTTTACTATGTTTTTTGAAATTGCGGGATTATCAAATCCAAGAACCAAATTTCAAATCACTTTTGAATGCCACTAGTAAACTTGGATATTAATTGCAGGAACTGGAATCCAAATTGAATGTACAGTAAGAAACTAGGAAAAATCAATACAAATCAAGAAGCTCCACTCTGGATAAAATCAAATGAAAAATTCAATCTCAACAACCATGTTTAGACATGAAATTAAGTGACATGTAAAATTGTCTAAGCTGAAAATGATGCAATATTCTTCACTCCAAATCTATAATATAGCAACCACACAACCATATAATGATATATGAGCTACCCTCCTGATGATGCAGAATTTTTTTTAAAATTTTATGGCCCCCAGCGTAGCCAGGGTGTCAGGGATTCTTCCCCTGACTACCTGACTTTTATTAACAGCCTTGGGAAAAATATAGTTGCAATGCAACACCAGAACAAAGATTTTGAAAACACCCAGTCAAAAACACAACACAACATAATTAACCGTTATACTGTTTTTTATAAAACCTTTGGGACCTGGATTCAAACCTAGGATGCTGGAAAGGAATGTATAGTTAACACCAGGTCATCATAAAGCTTTGTTTTACCTTTTTATTATCAGTTGATTCAATTGGTTTTTGCTTTTGAAAAGCCTTTTGAACTCAAAAATGTTAATAATCAAATGGTTTACATCACTTACCGCTCTGTGTATGATTGGCCGCTGGGAGCTTCCCAGACAATCCTGGACCCGCTTTCTCTGGCCTTAGGCATGGCTCCATACTATAGGATATTAGATCTTCTGATTCTACACCGCTTAATCAGCCTGATCATGTTAAAGTCTTTCTGGTGCCTCTCCCTATATCAAATCAGTGTGATAATCATTAAGCTAAGGTTTAAGTTGTACTTAGACAGGTATTTTAAATGATGGATGCAAGTAAATCATCTTCATTTCCCACACTCCTCTCAAAGATTCAAACCTGTTTTAAAGCTATATAAGTTCCAAACTTTCCTTCATTCCAAATGTTCCAATAATAAAGAATATTCCACTTATAGCTACTCCTTTTTTTTGATAACATACCTTTTTGAAGCCATGAGAGGAATTTTTTCCTATCCTGGTTTCTAGCCTACTTCTTGCTAAAGGTGTACGCCTTAGAAAATCCAACTCCTACCACCAACTGGTATAATTCCTCCCCAGATGACGCCCATCATAAGGAATCCCTTGCCAATGGATGGTTCAAATATTCTTCTGGACATTGGGGACGTAAATTCCACTATGGCCGTTTGTTTACTACCCCACCCACTGAACCTACTCTGGTTAGACCTTACGCCTCATTTTACCTCTTGAGGTATTTGGTGGGTTACTATCTACTCGGACAATTCAGTTCTATGTTTGGAAGATTTGCTTACCTAGGACACCTTGGACATCTTGCAATGGTCACAGTTCCTATTGGCTTGGTAATAGCAGGTTTGAAGGTAGGGGCCTTGGCCCATCAGCTGGGAAGTTAATTCCCTGCCAAGTGGGTCCCTGACACAGGGGCCAACAAAACTTCTTTTCAAAGAAGAAGGAGAGGGGGCAAAGAAAAAAGTTCAAAGTGAAACATCACTGGATTACTACAGTATGTGTTAATGGATTGCTATTAAGGATACTTGATTACAGTAGATTTTAGAAAACACAAATAATAAAGTAGAATTATGTATTAGCGTTTTCTAAAATCTACTGTAATCAAGCATCTAAATTTTAGCCGTCCTAAAATGGAATAGGGTGATTTTTGAGAATGCCTATGATTCCTAAAAGAATTAGCACAAATCCACTCTAGATCATTTAGCATCCTTTTTGAGGCACCCATAAATTATATTTATTTCAAATTCATCTCATTTTTGATTTTAAATTTGGTTCTTGGATTTGAAAATCCTGCAATTTCAGATTTGTTACCTTTTACATGATGTCTATGATTTGTTTGGCATACAGGAAATCTCAAATTGTACATTAGAATCCTGCACTTCTGATTCATGTATCCTGCATCTGGATCATTATTTTTCTTGTTATGCCTAGGCGCCAGATTGATTATTTTATAACTTAACCACATTATTCATATTCTAATTATTCAGAAAGCTTAAAATACAAGTAATCCCAAAACTTTAATTGATCTTGGGCTTAGATGATTTTTTTTAAAATAAGTCATCAATTTTAGAATCAAAAAGTGCAACTTATAGTATTACTGAAAATATCTTAAGTGCTACTACAAACTACAAACAAAAATATTTATGATGAGTTGCATGGGAGAGTAATAGCAGCCCTAAAGCTATAAATACTATTACCCTATCTTTGGCTCATCATAAATATTCTTAGTTTGTTTCAGAAAAAAAGGTTGTTGTTTTTGAAATACTGATAACTCTATTTAAAATACACCCTCTAGTAAGTTACCCTACTTCATAAACTTGCCCCAATACATCACTAGCATCTTCTGATATTTTTGTTTCTCTGGTATCATCATGTGATTTCAAATGATAAGTTATCTCAGAATATTCTGAGAAACTTTCAAATGTTAGAGGTGAAGTATATAACTTCCCATCTTTCATCAAGTATGAAAGATTAATGCGCAGATTTTTAACTTCAAGCTCTCTTTTTATAGGCCTAAAGTTTCTTTCATAAATATAAAAGAATGACTTTTGAGAAATTTTTGAGCCTGATAGTACTGATTTATATAATTATTTTCTTTTTTCTTCTTGATCAAAAATATTTTTAAGATCATTAATATTTTTAATATAAAGCTCATTTTCTTTTTCCTTTAACATTTTTGATATTACACCAAAGTGACCATCAACAATGCTTTTTCCATGACCTTCAGCAAAACAATTATATTTTATAGAACCCTTAATATATTTAGGTGCCTCTTTAAATAAGTAATATAAAAATTCATATGATCTAAAATGATTTCTATTATCAGTCCACACTTTTATATTTTTTATTTTTTTAAATCTATCTAATTTAAGAAGACTAATTAGATGTTCACCTGAAAATAAAGAATCATGTGATAATATTTGAGACAAAAAATCATGATATTCATATTTGATTTTATTGTTTTCTTTAAAAACTAATGCAAACCCTAATAATGAGATAGGTTTTTTTGAATAAAAACAATTATTGGTCTCAATTGGACCACTTCCAACCTTTAGGTTTTCTTTATAATCTATAACTACAACACAAGACTCATCATCTAATTCATAAATATCTTTTTTATATTTTCTATTTTGATGAACATAAAAGTCTTGGTGCTGATTAATAGTCTTTAAGTCATTGTCTATAGATTCTGGTAATGGCAAGTTTTTACTTTTACATTATTCCTTCTTTTTTCTAGTGAATTTTTTAAATTACAAATATTGCACATATTGGTTTGTTTTTTACTTTTTATTCTATTTTTAGGAATTAATTTATAGTAAGTAGAAATTGAAATTGAAATTTCATTTTTTATTTTCATATTTTCATATATTTCTTTTTTTGTTTTAAGTAGAGAGTATTTAATCTCAGTTGAGTAATTACTCATCTCTTTTTCTATATCTTTATAAATTTTTTCAGGCACTTTTTTTGTAAACTGGCTTGTTTCAAAAGAATTTTCCAGCAATTTTTTAATTATTTTTTTAGTTATTTCTTTTTTTAATGAATAGTTATTTTTTTGGCTTTTTTGTTTAAGCTTACATTTTTATTTTTATTTATTTTTCTTGAGTATTCAAACTCACTTTTGGTTATATTAAACCCCATATCATTAAGCTCTTTTAAATAGTAACTGGAAGTAACCAGAGATTGCAAGGCTGGAAGATGCTTTTGGGGAGAAGATTTCATGAGATCCTTTAAGTTTTCAATGAACTCATTGCTTTTTTGATTTTGAATAGTTGGCAGGAACTGAGCTTTCCCAAATTCAGTTTGAGTAAGGAAGTGATTGATGAAATTATCAAGATCATCACCAACAATAAAGAGGAATGCCTTTTTTAACATTGCAATTCTTTCTCTTTTTGTTGAAGCTCCCAGGGAAAAAAGGGTAGCATGGCAGAAGTAAATTTAACTGAGGACATAGTGGTATTTTGAATCTGTAATTAGGTCAGATCTCTGAAATGTGCTTTAATGATGGAGTAGTTCTGATCAGAATGTTGTCTTTTGGATTAGAAGCTTTGTGGTGCTTTAGCTCTTATATACCAAGCTAAATGACACCATTCTGAAAGAAATGGTGTGATAGCTTTTACTATAGTTCGAACTTGAATTTATATTTTCAGAATTAATTAAATACCTAGTTTTCATGCACAAGTGATATATGTGAAGCAGCTAAGCATCATTATTACATCATATCATTGTAATCAATGCAAATCAATTAAGATGATGTATTCAGTTAACTTTAACTCTTCCGCATATTTTTAAAATGATAAAATATTAAATAATTCTATTTAAAGAATGCTTAATTTGAGGTTTGAAGCTCACTTGAACCTTAAAATTAATCTAAACAGTGATAAAAACATCCTAACTTCAAACTATCATAAAATCCTAAATAATTGAGCTTTTTAAATAAAATTAAAATGCAAAAATAAAGCTCTCAATCTTATCTTTAATTTCATTAAATAAAAAAGATATTTTTTTATTGAAAAAAGAGTTTTTATTAGCTTTGAAGTGATCTACTTTATATCTTTAGATAGAATCATATAATAAAATTTGGATATTAATCTTTTAAATTACTTTTGCTTTAATATTGAGTGTAGTATATATATTAAAAATTTTACACCAATAGAAAGATGGGATCCTTAGCTTCATTTTGATAGTTTACAATGTGAAAAAATATTAATTTTTCATTGAGTTATTAATGTTTTAAATATAAAATGTGTAGTTAGTTACTTTTTAAAATTGAGCTGTGTTATGCTGCAACTTGAGCAGCATGTGCATTAGAAAATGGCCCAATCCCTAAAATAATGTCCCATTTGTTTGCTGTGTTCTGTCTTTAGTTAGTTGAGTTTCTCCTCAAGAGATTTGAAATTTGCCAATTTAAATAAATCAAAAAAAGTTGAAATAAATGTTTGATTTTATTAAATATTTATTTTTCAATCAGCTGAGTTGCCCGCAAAAGTGATTTGAAACAAGCATGGTGTGGCAGGCGGGATGCCAAAAGAACAAAGCTGAGCTACGCCTGCTTTGCCCTTTTACAGCATCCCACTTGGGTACGCATCCAGGTATCCTAGCTGAAATTTTTTTGTTTTTTAGATTAGCTAACTTTTAAATCTTTATCTTATACTATATCTGGTAAAAGGAAAGGTGTGTCAGGTAGGCTGCCAAAAGAGCAAAGCTGTGCTACACTCAGCTTCACTCTTTTACGGCAGCCTGCTGGTATGTGTTTCCAGTTATAGCTGGCAAAAACTATTATCAAAGAGAGGTGTGAAGTTATATTTTTGGATTTTAAATTTTAAATTTTAAATTTTTTGGCTTTTTAATGATCTTTATCATTATCAGAAAATCACAAACCATGGTATTTTATCATCTGCCAGATGATATCCTAAGTCTTCTAACATTAGGAAAGTACAGAGAACCTGTGACTTTGGTGTAACCTTTGGCCCAGAATATTTTGTTGCCATCAGAAGTAGCAAGTCTGACAGGGCCCAAGGCCCAAAGGATTTGGGACAGTTCTTCCTACTTCTGGATATAGGTTCATAAGTTGCTGTCTCTATATTTTACTATAGGGTTTAATACTGTATGGCAACAGTATGATCTTTTGTTCTCCACTAATAAAGCCTAAGAGAGGATCACATTGAGGAAATAAGACTTGAATCAATCATCAAGTCGTTAAGAAATCATCAGTCTTTTATTCTAATGGACTGGCTTTAAGGCGGCCCACCTGCCCGCGTTTTATCTGAGTTAGCTCCCAACGCTAAAAGAGACTGAGGTAGCATTAGGGTGACACGGCAGAAGGCCCAGCCTTTTTGGGGTGGTTTTAACGGAAGGCTAAGTTGACATCTTCCACAGATTGGTATCCTTTCTGTCTACCTGGGCCACTTCCAGGACTAGCTAGCCAGTGGTTGGCTACTAGTTCATAGAGATGATTGTTTCACTTAATCAGAGCTACTCTAATACAAAAGGCTCAAAGCCTTTTATCTTAGAGTGGTTGGCCTGACAGCCCAGTCCATGTTGGACTCTTCTAGATGTAATGCTTATGACAGTTCATATGATGGTCCTCTTGTTCTAGGATTCATTTAAAGTTTTAGAATAGTAATTATTATGGGAAGCATGTTTGAGGTGGTAGTTGAGGTGGATTAATTAATGAGCAGTAATTGCATATACCATTAATTAATTGTAATACATGAGTATGTTGATGCCAGGATATGATTTGATCACTGATCCCATAACCCGCAGCCCGCATTATTTTGTTGAAACCCTTCCTAAGAGCAATTAACTGCTGGCCCGCATTATTTTGTTGAAACCGTTAATCAGTCAATATCCAGAAATCCTGACAATCATAAATCTTTTGAGTGAACCCCAGGAGTGATGTCAGCCTGATATAATGCATTCCTGGTCTCATACCTAGTAAAAACCTGTTTAAAGATGCAGCCTCCTTATGGTTTGTTGGTAAAAATTATATAGATTTTGTCAAGGGTCTGGATGTACAAGCATTCTGGCTACCGTCAACCTATTTAACATCCAGCCATTGCCCAATTTAGTCCCCTTCCAATATACGGTTTGACATACTAAGAATGGTAACCAAGCAATATCACCTGACCGTCCAAGTATCCAGTGGCTTGAACCCATCTAGCACATGACCAACCCCTAGGTTTGATCCAACTAAATTCCCACCACAGTCAAGTCTATATAAGTCTAAAGTATTATCCAATAAAATATACTTCTCTTCTTTCTTAATTCCATATTTGAAGCTTCCCCAAAAGGTGCTCCTTATCACTGGTAGCAGCTACAGTTTTTTGACCACGCCCATGAAAGAGAAAATGTCTGACCAAAACCCGCCCACCTTTGCCCACATACTCAACCAGGCCATATCCCAGGATACCTGGAAATTTTACTTCTGCGCCCACAACATCAATGAAGATATACCTAGTGGATGCACCGTATTTGAAGGTCTGGTCATGCCCAAAGCATGCGCCAAGATTATTTAATACAGTTGCTCTCTTCAACCACAAATAAACACAATACCACCTATCACAGGTGAAGTTACCAACACCAAGTACATTGGTATCAACAAGTTCTTTGGTAAAAACAAAGAAAACATTATCAACTGGCTAGACCACTCAGCCGCTAAACTCTGCACCAGCCGCATCCCCCACAAAAAATGGGTCCAGGAAGCCAGCAAGCACCTGTACAAGGCCGCAGCTAACTGGTTTGCCACCTGGGTTGGCTCACAAACTGACAACCAGCTTGACAACTGGGAAGAGTTCAAAGCGGACATCACCCACAATTTCCGCGTCACTGAATCCCTCCAAGACATTGCAATACAGCTCAGTGATCTTCCTCAGAAGACCACTATTGCAGCTTACACCAACAAATTTGAGGAAATACGTTGCAAGATCCAAAACTCAGCACAAGCTGATAACATACATACCAGAGCCTCATTCATCAACAGAATGAAACCCTCTGTTGCTGCCCTCATCCGCCCAGAGGCAAATACCTCCATGCCTGCGCTCATTGCAGAAACCAAGCGCGCCAAAAAATGTGCAAACATGAAATATGCTGCACATAACAGCAATTGCTCCTCAAACAGCAATAGCAGAGAAAACTCCAATGGCAATAAGCGCCAAAATACCACCCAAACAACAGCAACTCCAATTGCAATAATGGCAATCATAGCCAAAGTGCAAACTGCTCCCGTCCCAAGAAAGAGGACACCGCCAAAGTTAACAATGCTGAAGTAGCAACCTGCTACAAATCTGACCCCACATTCTCTGACCTCAAAGGTCTTGAAACAGAAGAACAGGGAAAAGAGGAGGGGGAACAGGCTTAAGTGCCCCTGTCTCCCCCCAACTTGACAAGAAATTGTACCAAGGCATGAACTTTGCAACTCACATTCCCTGTGTCCCGCAGTCCTCCATTTTTATGAACTTAAAAATTAAAGATCACTCACAACTTCTTGTCTACCCATGCACTTACAAATCACATACACATAAAATTTTATTTGACTCTGGTGTACAACATACTATGGTTAGCAAACCTTTTGTAACCAAGTACAAAATACCAGTTGTCAAATCCAACTTCAAATATGCCAGAATAGCAGACAAATCAAAGATTCTACTTGAAGGCAAAACAACTTCCTTCAGAATTGACCTCCAAGGCATACAAACGTCTATCAAAGGACTTGTCATGAACAACATAAACTACAACATTGTAGCAGGCATAGACTGGTTCACCCAAGTGAACCCCAGCATATGTTGGAAAACAAAGACCACAACCATTAAATACAACAGAGTCAATTTTAACATCCTCAAAGAACCCAATGACCTCATTCTAAGAGACACAGTATTTGTCCAGGTAATAAACCAAGTAAGCGCCAATTTATGGAAAAGAAACTCCTGTTCTTGGGCCACATTGTCTCTGACGGTGGCATCAAAGCAGATCCAGATAAAATTAAAGCCATAAATAACATGCAACGCCCCAGCTCTGTTAAACAAGTTAGATGCTTTCTTGGTATGGTAGCTTACCTAAGGAAATACATCAAAGACTGCAGAAAACTAACCGCACCAATCAATGACTTAACCAAGGGTAATGCCAAAAATAAATTCATCTGGACTCCAGAATGTGTCAAGAATTTCCAATTACTAAAACAAGCTTTGATCAAAGTACCAATCTTGCAATACCCTAACAATAATGGGTGCTACAAGCTCAAGTCAGATGCCAGCAACACCACCATTGGCGCAGTCCTGCGCATCTGCCAGCCAGGGCAGCAAGACTTCCTGCCAGTATGTTACAAAAGCAGAAAACTAACTAATACTGAGCAGAGATACCCAATACACAATAAGGAATTGCTAGCAATATACCACACTTGCAAGAAATGGAGATGTTACTTAGAAGGACATTTAAACGTCTGAGTACTAACTGATCATAAATCCTTAATCTATTTCAAAACTCAGAACGCACCCGCACGTCAACAAGCCAAATGGATGTCCTTGCTGGAACAGCTTAACCTGTACATCCAGTACAAAAAGGGGGCAGAGCTGGTCACAGCCAATGCTCTCTCTAGACTATGTCAGCCTAGAGAGGATCACCCTGATCACCTGGACCCTGACTGGCCAAACCTGTACAACACTGAGTATGAAATCAAAGGGAAAGACCCCTCAACACATCAACTGACCCACAATACATTAGTAAGAAACAGAAAGTACTTACATGTATCAAATGGCACAGTATACCAAATTATTAATGACAAACATATCCTGTACATCCCACTTGCACAAATAGTTGACACCATACTAAGACATCACTGCCTGCTAGGCCATACAAAGGCTAACAACCTATACCTCACACTAAAAGAGATAGTATGGTGGCCCAACCTCAAACAGTATATAGTTGATGTTCTGAAAAAGTGCACGGTGTGCAAGAAATACACCAGTACAAAGGCTCCTCAGCCAACGGTCAACCCAGTACCTGATCCTGAACCATTCAAGGTTTGGGGGCTAGACGTAGTGGGGCCCTTCCCAGAAACAAAGACAAACCAATGTTTCTTAATTATAGCTATCAACTTTGCCACATGCTGGCCCATCTGCTGGGCAACAAAGGACCACAAAGCAGAAATCATCAATTGTTTCATTAACAAAGCAATTATAGCTGACTATGGCACTCCAGACTACATCATAACTGATGGAGCAACAGAGTTATCAGGTCACGTAGTTAATGACAACTTGAAATCCAAAAACATTAAACACTCCACAACCTCTCCATACAGGCCACAGGCCAACGGTAGAGTGGAACGCCTAAATGGCAGCCTTATCAGGACCCTAGAAAAAATAATAGATGGTAAAGCCAAAGACACATAGCCACTATATGTGAAACATGCATTATTAGTATCCTGAGTCTGCACCAACCAAGGGACAGGCTATTCACTATTTGAGCTAACCTACAGGTACAAACCAGAAGTAATCACCCGCAACAAACAGCCCTACATAAAGATCCCCCCAGGGAAAACTCCCACAGTAGAGCAAGCACCAAACCTACAACACATCCGCCTCAAAGCTAAAATAGCTGAAATGAAGAGACTCAAGACACAAAAGGTAACCTCCACAGAGGAACCATTTCCCATCAACTCCCCTGTCTGGATTCTAGCTGGCAACAGAAAGAAACTAGACTCAGTACACAGGGGACCAGGAAGAGTCATGAAATACAGACCAGAGCACAACACTTACCTGATAAAGTTCCAAAGTGCCAAAAACCCAATCATCAAGAAATACCACAGAACCTGTCTCCACCTCAGTAAAGGAGAGCACTCAACCAGACTGGTTCCAACTAGCAAACAGCTCCAGGAGCATCAGGCAGCAGCCGTGAAAACAAAGCCCCCTCCTGATGCACCAGAGTAATTCCTTAAGGGGGGTGTCAAGGGTCTGGATGTACAAGCATTCTGGCTACCACCAACCTATTTAATATCCAGTCATCGCCCGATTTAGTCCCCTTCTAATATACTGTTTGACATACTAAGAATGGTAACCAAGCAATATTACCAGACCGTCCAAGTATCCAGTGGCTCAAACCCATCTAGCACATGACCAACCCCTAGGTTTGATCCAACTAAATCCCCGCCACATTCAAGTCTATATAAGTCTAAAGTATTATCTAATAAATTATTCTTCTCTTCTTTCTTAATTCCATATTTGAAGCTTCCCCAAAAGGCGCTCCTTATCAACTTGTTAATGAAAAATATCAGAAACCTAATGAGTATATAGTTGAGCGGTAAGCAGGCTACCAAAAGAAAAAAGCTATGCTAACTCAGCTCTATTATTCACAGCTTCACACTGTTATCTTTTTCTTTTTCCCTAGCAGAAATACTGTTTTGGTAGTTCAGTATGTCTTTTTTAAATTTATTTACTATTCTGGTTGTTAAAAGATGATTTAATGATATCTAAAGTAATTTTTAATATAAAAATGATAGCTTTATTATGATTGCTACTTTTAATTAAAGAAGTAGGGGTGTATGCTTTTTAAATAATATATTATACTATTATCAAGGCTTTATTAGAGGTTTCTACCTTTTATTATGCATTATATTTTGACATATTAGAGACTGGAGATTAATTAAAGTACTTTTAAGAGCTGTTGAGATACACAGACAAACCCAAACATATAACACCAATTTTTCTCACATAAAAAATCAACAATTTATACATGTTGACAATAAAATTAGCCCACTTAAGATTTTTTTTGTGCATAAATTTCTGTGTGCTCAGCACTTGGTTTTGGTTGGCTATCTCAACAGCTGAGAAAAAGTACTGTATTTTTATCTACATCGTGAAACTGCAGCCCTTTTGAATTCTTTATTTTCAGTTTATATTTTGAACTCCAATGGACATTAAAATACCCATATTAATAAAGATCAAGTACATGTTATAAAAAGCTCTTTTGTTCTCAAACAATTATTTTGTAGTTTGTAGGCTTAATATATTCTTTTTATAGTACACCTTTTTACTAAGATACAGTCTTTAGTTGTTGGTGACTGCATATTTTATTTATTAACATACTGATATCAATTTCTTTTTACATATATGTAATTCTATGTGGTACTCTGATTTTTGATATCATTATTTCCTATTTTTGATAAGATACTGTTTGATTTTTTAGATCTTTTTAGTAATCTAATGTGTTGTTATTTCATCTTCATAGCATTTTATTTGATTGCATTTTATTTTTGTGTGTTCAGTACCCTCTGGTAAGTTATTGCTTTTGATTTTAGCAGAAAACATCATAAAATGAAGCCATTGTAGTATGGTCTAAAAATTGATTATTTATGAATTTCTAATATATTTTTGTTATCTCAGAAACTTAATTAATTATGGTGGTTGTTTTTAAAAGAGGAACCCTCTAATTTTATGAGCAGATGAAAGTTAAAAGATCTATAGTGGCTATTATATATCAAAGAAGTTTATATGGTGCTGGATTTTTACAGATGGGGGTGAAATAAAAATTATTATAAATGTTCTATTTGGGTGAAAAAGATTTTAAGTAGAGTCAGGACACTCTTGTTTTTTTATAATAAGACAAAACTTGACTATAACACTTAAAATATGAAGATTGATTAGAAGTTTTTTAAGCAAATTATAATTTCTTGGTAGAGAACTTAAAACTAAGTAACTTTGAAATATGTATTTTAATATTTATTAATCATATAAAAATAAAATACAACTTAAATACAAAGATATAGCTAATGAAAGTTTAAATCAATAAAGTCAAATGAGACCTTAATAGTAAAAAGTTGAATTTGGGTAAAAAAAGAGCTAGTGGATCAGAAAACTAATTTAGACAAACAGTTTTTAGTAAAATATCTGTTTACTCTAAAAAACTTACCCACCCCAGGATCTGCTGTAGAAAGAAATCTGGAGCTTGAAATTAAGGTTAGTAGTTTGGAAAAGATGACTTACCTAATCCATGATCTGCTGCAGGGGGAAATTTTGTGCGTTTTTATAAAAAGGTTAGTAAGTTAGTAAAAAGCTTACCCAGCCCAAGATTTGCTGCAGTGAAAACTGGGCATTTTTTAAAAAATGCTATTAATTAGCAAATTCACTTACCAAACCAAGATCTGCTTCAGGGCAAAAAGACTGGGTTTTCTTAATCCAGGTTAGTAAATTTGGTGAAAATAACTTACCCACCCCAAGATCTGCTGTGAACTAAGTCAACCTAAAAGAGAGGAAGGTTAGTAGTTTGAGTTAAATGATTACCTGAAATGAAGCTTGGCTAAAAAATATTAGTTAATCAAAACAATACTTACCAACCCAAGATCTACTTCAGGGCAAAAATCTTGTTTTTTAATCTAGGCTAGTTAATTTAGGTAAAGAGGCTTACCTAAACTTAATCTTTTTGGGGTGGAGGTCCTTTTAAAAAGAAAGGAGGTTAGTAAATTGGGTGAAATGCTTACTTGAATTCAGCTTTGATTTCAATCTCCAACTGATTAGTTTTTTAACAAACTTATTACCTTTTTCAATACCTTTTTAAATTAATGTTAGCTTCAAACTTTTAAAAACATTATTACCTTTAAAATCACTGATCTACTATGCCTAAAACAGTTAATATTATATATATTTCAAAGCTTACCTTTATCTTGAAGTAAATTTACAGTGTTAAAATTGAAAAGTTAGTACTGTGTTTAGTGATGGCTTACCTTGGCTTAGTAAATCTAATTTTATCTGTTTGGTGGAGAAATAGATTGGATTGACCAATAATAGTTGATGAAAGCATTCTAAGCTCCAATCATTATTAGTAAAGTTTTATATCATTTTTGACTCTCTTACCTTTTAGGCAAACATGAATAAATTAAGTCCAGTTATATATATTTTTACTTTTATTAACACTGCCACAGGAAGGGATGCTGTGAGACACTTCAAAGTGTCCAACAGCCCCTTTGAGCGGCAGCATTATCCATTAAACTGAACTATTTTATAGGCTTTTTGCATTTGTTGTCAGCTTTTGTCAGACTTAAAAGAAGGTAAGTTCTTCCAAGCAAAACATATATAAATAATTTCTCCTACAACTTGAGCGGTTATATATGATTTGGACCAAGGATTTGACAATCCCGCATTTTTACGTTCAGGTTC
>QTSX02006177.1:0-14917 GCA_014839935.2 Entomophthora muscae
CAGACCTATCAGGGGGTAGCACTATGGCAAGTTTGGTATAAGGTTTTGGGTTAGAAACATCTTAAGTGAGGGATCAGTACGTCAAATTAACATTGTTTCTAATTGAGATATAATGTTCATAATTTCACATTACTCAAAGGATCATCTATACCATTAGTTACATTATGGGACGCCTCTTCAAGTGCCCCTGTGTAATGTGATATATGTTAGCAGGCACAGGAGTAATCTCGGTTGCAACACCCTCTCTTGCCCCTGCTCATTGTCTGGTATCAAGATTGGCTCTTGTGGCAGGTCTGAGAAGTTGTGTACAAAGCCCTTCTGGGCAGGTATGGTGTGGCAGGAATGCAAGCAATCATGATGGAATATTCTGGTGTTTTCTTGGGCATCCTCAAGTTGGTAGGTATGATTGTGTCATAAATGTGCTGTTTTAGCAGAGTTACATGGGAAAAATGATTAGAAGCTAGGTAGATATCTTTATTTGGAGATACTGCTTATATAGTGTGAATGAATTGTAGATATCAGAAACATGATTACGGCAATTACTAGACCAGATGGTTAGGGGGCAGCTTGATCCAGGTAATGAGTCAAGCGCTAAATTGAGGTGTCCATTGTATGAGATTGTCATTTGCTCATGTTGCTGTTTCTGGACATTTGAGTTGACTTTCACATTTAGCTACAGGTCACTGGGAAGTCAGGTTGTGGGTCACAAATCCATTTAGTCAGAATTTTTATGGGGGTTGACCCCATTGTTTTGACACCCCCAACTGAGAGTCAGCCTCCTTTGGTGGGAGGTCTGCTGGAAGGTTATCAGGAGCTTGGGTGCCGTACTGCACCAGCTGTTGCTCAGTTTCAGGGAGGACAGTCTCACACTGTTTCTGGAGGGCTTTGCAGGGTTGCAGCCGGTCACAATGTAGAACCTTATCCTGTTTACACTTTCCAAGTCCTTGTACTAGGTAAGTGTTGTTGTCATATACCTTCAACACAATGGTGGGGCCCATTTTCTCAGGTTGTAGTTTACTCTTGTCCGTGTTCATCACGCATACTTTGTCACCAACTTTGTGCCTTTCTTGGATGGTAAAGAAGACATCTTTATGGTGTTTCTCTTCCCTTTCCTTTTGGTCACTTTTGGCATGAAGTATTTGGGGATTGGTACGGGATGGTATCTTATTGGATATTTCCAACTTGAGCCCAGTAAGTGCTTGAAATCTTTTTGGTTGTATTCCATAGACCAGTTCAAAGGGACTCTTTCTTGTGGATCTGTTCACCTGAGTGCAGCACACAATAAGTGCAGTTGCTAAATGTCTATGACACTCCTCAGGTCTTCTGGTGGTGAGTTTGACAAGGGCTTGTAAGGAACTCCCATTCAGCCACTCTACTCTGCTATTGTCCTGAGGATGGTATGGTGTAGTCACTGTGTTTTTATCTTCATTATTGATGAGGTTAATGTTTATATTTTACGAGGTCAGCTCTTTGCCTCCGTTGGTAATCAGCAGTTCTGGCTTTTCAAACTTACTGATGATTCATTTACCAATAAATTGGTGCACATCATTGCCAGTGTGTGAATTAACAGCTTGAGCCACTGGCCAGTGGGTGGTAATATTAATGGTGGTATTGACATATTTCTTATCATTGTGTTTCTCTGGCATTAGGCCTATATTATTAAGGCCCAGACCTTAAAGAGGTAATTAGGTTTGGATGGGTAACACAGACTTTGGAGAAGTGTTGCTTTTGAAAATTTCTCACATACTTCACATTGCTCAAGGACTTCATGTATGTCCATATACAGAGTTAGCCACCAGGCCTTGTGCTTCAAAACTTGTAGAGGTTTTGGCTGTGTGTGGCTAAGTCCCAATGATAGTGCAATATAGTGTGACCCTTTGGTGTGTGTGAGAATGATTACCCCATTGGTCATTTTAAAATGTAGTGTTTCATTAAAGTCTGTGAATAAGTGTTTGTTCTTGACAACAGTATCTCTGCTAATATCTGTGGTACCTGGGAAAATCCTTTGTCTTTGGTTTTAAAGCACCAGGAGGAACCATTCTGGATCTAGGCCATTCTTGCTTTGGGAAGCCCTTACATATAGGTGCAGAGGTGTCAGCCATGACTAGTTCTGGCTGAGTTTTGTATTATATACTCATGTTGAATTGCTCAAGTACACCATTCATTGGGCTTGGTGTCTAGAAAAGTTGGCTTGTGTTTTGAAATATATAAGGGACTTATGGTTGATCGGGGTAGTGAATTATTCCTGCTGTTCTAGTTAACAACACCACTTGAATAGACAATGAACAATTTACAGCAGCTCCTTGTCATGGATTGGGTAGCGGCACTTGCTGTCTTTAAGTTTACGCAACTCATAAGCCACTGGTAGAGTAAGCACAT
Source organism: Entomophthora muscae (assembly GCA_014839935.2). Classification (NCBI taxonomy): domain Eukaryota; kingdom Fungi; phylum Entomophthoromycota; class Entomophthoromycetes; order Entomophthorales; family Entomophthoraceae; genus Entomophthora; species Entomophthora muscae. The sequence goes on from QTSX02006177.1 coordinate 2,380, forward strand.
GTGTCTGTTTTTATGCGTAGTAACCTCCAATGGAGGCGTCTATCTCAATTTTGTAGTCCATCCTTTCTTGGGTATTTTAAAATGGGGCATACATTAGTTTGTATTTCAAGAAACAGTAACAAAGGTCTCGTTGGGGTGTCCATACAAATTTCAATTTGGCGCCCGTGATGGCAGATAGTGGTGCAGTAAGGGATGCTGCAGTCTAGAATGAAACATCAAACATAAGCTATCTTTCCAAAAAGGAAAGTACAAAGTTCCTCTTGTCTTTAGGCGTTGTATTGCATATATCTTGGATTTTCTGGGCATCTGGTTCAATGCTGTTGCAGATCCTGAATAGATTAGACGTTAAGTTGTGTACCTAGGGATTAAGTAACAGAACAATCATGCAATTGCTTTATTGCATCCTAATTTTACTAAGGATAAAGACGTTTAAAACAGCTCTAAAACAGTGTTTAGAGCGCCTTTTGAATGCACATAAGGCAAAGGCTTTACTTCCAAAGTTAGTAATAGAACAACAAATTTATTACCATCTGCCTCCTTAAGGAAAGCCGCGTGAAACTGGTTGTTCTCTTGCACGGGATTTCTGCTGTGGCAATCCACTCTCATCCATTAGGGGAAGTCCTTCTGTCTGTGCCTCCCCCTTCCCCTGGTAGGAAATTCCCCCACCTCCCCTATATAAGTGTGATACTATCAATAAACACACCAGTTTTGTCTTATTATCTTCTTATATTCTTCTGTCCTTTTACAGGCTGTCACTATATCATCAACAGGTATAGTATTAAAATTAGGTCCCTGAATAACTGTTTGTAGAAATTAGCAACCCTTTGCTGCTAAAAATACAAAAATGCTCCCTTTGACACCATGTTCCCAAGAGGGAAGCTGTTTGTGGTAAAATTAACATTTGGATGGCTTTACAAGGAGTTTGTGTTGTGCTAAGGGTTGCAAATACTGCCCCCAAGACCTTGTAGGTTTGTTCCACAGAGGGACTGTAAACAATGATATTGTCCAAATACACTAGTGCGTGCTTGCCAATATGAGGTGCAAAACCCTCATTCATAAATGTGACAAAGGTTGAAGGTGTGTTTTATCATCCCAAAATTAATTATGACACACTTGTATGGCCATACTTGGTTTGGAATGCGGTCTTGAGGATGTCTTCTTCCTTGATACAAATTTGGTTGTATGCAACAGTTATATCAATCTTTGAAAAGACAGTTGCTGTCAGGGATCCAGCCTGTGGGGGGTTCTTGGGAACTTGCGGGCGGACGGCCCGCGGGCCCAACAGGGAGGGCCCACCACAAGATTGGGGCTAATTTTGCAATATAAAATGCCAATTTTCCCAGAGGAGAGCCCAAGGTCTGCTGGCAGGTACCATAGAATGTATCAAGCTGGTAAGAGTGATGTACGTCGCTCCAAATATCTGGGTGGAAGTGGATTCATTAGCAGCAACAGATTCTTGCAGGCAGTTGGGCCGCAGGGTGAGAGGCAGAGTCATTGGGACCAAATACTCAGGCAGGTGGTTGTACTTTTTTGTGGAATAGCGGGGGAGGTATAGTGATTTTGTGGTCTTCCCTGTAAACAGTCTCAGTCTCTCTAGTTATAACCTCAGGGCTGTAGATTAGGATTTCCTCTAGGGTGAACTCTGAATATGCCGGTTGGGTGGGTATTCAGTGAAATGTACCAGGCTGTAGGGAGCTCCTGGTGGATAATAAAGGTCAGGCAGCTGGTCCGCAGTTTCTTGGGGTTGATAGGTGTGAGGTGCGGGACCGCAGGAGGTAGACTGTAAATGAAATAGAACTAATATCAAATATAGAATAACCTGGTTGAACCAAGGTTCATGCCACTTTATTGCAAGAATGATGATGGGCAACTCACTGGCAGTCCAGGGTATAAATATGCCCATCTGTCATGGGTAAGCTTTTCAATTTTTTGGCCCAGGTGTTACTGTCTACCAGGTTTTTCCAGTCCTTGGTGGCATCTATTGCAGGAGTTAATTCATTGGATGATTTGAACTGAGAATACTTGAATTCCCTTGTTGGGTTGTGGGGTTGGTCATCTCTGGGCGGCCCATGTCCCATAGGAAGTTTCTTTGTTTCCCTTCTCTGATAGCCCAAGTTATTTTGGGGTCTATGGCTTGGCCTGTCTGCTGATTGGTTGGGTCAACAGGAACTTTTAGCGTGGGGAGTGTCAATGTAGGTGATTTTGACTCATCAATCTTTGGGGATCTCCGAAGTCAAATCCTGCTCTGGTTTGAGCCTGGAAATCTGCGGGCGGCCCACAGGATATCAGGGTTTGAATCCCGTAGTTGAGGTTTCCCAGTGATCATGGTCAACAGGAGTTTGTCACTTGTGACAGTTGCCTCACCAAGGTGTCAAAAAGATTGTCAATAATCAGGAGATGGTATCAATTATTAATGGCAACTTTGTTCAGTGCTTCATAGTTGGTAACTAGCCTGAGGGACCCGTCCTTCTTTGCCACAAAGAACACCACAGCTCCAAAGGGTGATTGTGAAGACCATATGAGCCCCTTCTCAAAGGCCTCCTTAAGGTAAGCACAGAGTATGTCATCCTTGTTGGGGGGTGAGTCAAGATATAGGTTGTGCCTTGGTTACTGAATCCTTGAGTTGGATGGCGTGCATATGTGTTTATTGGGTGGCAAGCCTGGTAGCGCTTCATTAAAGATTTCTGGATAATGAGCCAAAATTTCCTGATCCTGGGAAGTGGTAGTATCCTGGTGATCCTTGAAGTGTATGAACTTGTACTGGCAGGAGCCCCAGTCAATTGCTTTGAGTTTATTCTTTTCCTCTTGGGTTTTCATAATGTGTACAAACACGTGATCCCAAAGAAGTTGGTCCACTGTATTAAGGTAAATTTGGTGGTTGACTCCTTCTTGTGTGATGATCAATACAGAGGTGGCCCAGTATACGTGAGGGTTGTTCTTTTGCATCTAGTCCAAACCAAGTACCACATTAAATCTGGGAAACTCAATAACAGGTCCTTGGATGGTGGAGTGGAGGTTCTCAGTGCAATGAGAAGGGGGAGTTTCCTGGGTCAAAGAAATGTTATGTTCATCAGCTAAAACCATGTTTTTATCAGGACTGAATTTAAGTCTCAACTGATATTTCCTATTTTGTTGATATTTATGCCAAGACTTCTATTTGTTTGTTTGTTTCTCCTTAACCATCTTTGGTCACCTATATTTCCGCAAATACTGAACCATTTCAGCCCAAACTGATGTCAGCCAAAAGCCCTCAATTCCAGCTTTCAGAATCTTACTTTTGACAATATACTTTTGATTCAAAATTATGAGTTAATATCGCTTAAACATAATTTCCCTATCATCTCCTTTTCATAGAATTGGGTATAAAAACCCTCACAGTTCTATTATTCCAAGCAATTCAATCTCCTCCTGTTTAGGCTCATCAATAAAACTATTGTCTCAATCCTAGCTGTATCTCTTGTATCCTTGGGAAATAGTAATTTGTTGGTGTTGGTTGAGCACAGGCTTTGATATTACTGCAGCTGTTGTTGAAAAAGTCTGAAGTCTTACAGTTTTTTAATCTGAAAAGGTTTAGTGGCTAACCTGAACTTGTTCACAAAGTTGCTGTTGACAAGGTTTTGGTCTGCGCCTGAGTCCAAGAGAGCTGAACCTGTGTAACTTTGAACCCATAAAGGGTAGTGTGATGGTCCACATGGAGGCAGTTTTGCAGGTGAGGGTTGATTTGGCTTCAAATAAAGACACTATGCTGAAGATTAACAATGTGTTTTTGGTTTGTTACAGGTAGAAGCCTAGTAGGGAATGATGGCTACTAGGGAAGGTAAGGCCTAGCTAGTAGGTGGAAAATACTACTGGAGACAAATGTTGTCCCCACTCAGCAGGATATATTAGCTGCTGTAGGCTAGAGGTCCTCACCTAGCAGGGAACTGTGGCTGCTAGGGGTGAGAAATGAGATAGCTCAGCAGGGAAATGTGGCTGCTAGGGGTGAGGAATGAGATAGATCAGCAAGGAACTTTAGTTGCTTGGGTTGGGGAGTGATCCAGCCTGATGAGTAGTGTGTGTTACTCAGGTTGGTTGTTGTTTAGACCCTGGCAGGTAACACAGGCTGCCAGGGAGAGGAAGAGCTCTGAGGGCTCTATATACACTAATATGCTTACAGGAAGTCTGTGAGCAAGCACTCTACCTAAAGGTCTGGTAGGGTGTCCTTGTCTATGTCCCTATGGGACCTTTGGGGGAGATTCCAGAGTAAGCATTGGGGGCATGGATATTATCAGGGGTGTCACCAAGGTGATTGCTTGGGGAAGCAGCTGCAGAACTTGGTGTGATCAGGCCTCTGGGAAGTAAAGCTAATTACTTTACAGCTGAAAGCTCAGACTTAATATCCTGGGTGAGTAAATACAATGGCATAGACTTTATTGATCTATGGTTGGATGGCCTAAGTGGATTGCCACTTGCAAGGGCTCAGTCAAACACCAGTTCAACTTAGACTCATGCCTAGGTCTACAGGTTTTGGTAACAGGGACTGAGATAAAGGGCTGAGGTGGTTCATAGTGTGGAAACAGCAGTGAAGACTATTAAGAAGGACTGTATGATCACAGTGAAGGCTAGTTGAGGGACTGTTGGTTCATGTTGAAGTTTAGAAATCAGCTAGTTCATGTTGAGATCATGATGCAGGATTAGTTGGAAGACTAGAAGATCATGATGCAGGAAAGCTAGAGGAATGGACGCCCATGATGTAAGATTAGCTGATTATGATGCAAGAGTAGCCAGAGGACCAAAAGATCAGGATGCAGGAGTAGCTGAAGGACTGGTTTAAGCTGTTTGGTGAGTAAGATGAGCTGTTTGATGACTGAGATGGACTGATTGCTGGTTAAACTAAAGAACTAGAAGATGTGGTGAAAGAGCTGGCTGAAGGACCAGAAGCTGATAGTGCAGGAATAGCTATGAAACTGAAAGATGTATTGAAAGGACTAGTTAGGCTGGACAAAGAAGCTAGAATGCTAGTTTTGGTTTTCTTAAGAGAGGAAATATTAAGAAAGAAGCAGTTAAATAACAATTTAATACTGCCAAAAATAATATGAAGAAATAATTAATTATTATATTAATTCAAAGAAAAAGAAAAGGAAATATTTTAAAATGTTTAAAATGTAAATTTATTAATATTTAATTGAGCAAAGAGAAGCTGGAAAGAGGCCAGAAACAGAACGGGGAAACAGTGAAGACAAAGGGCTGGATTTTGCTGAGAACAATTAGGAAAGGCAAAGAGCAAGCAACAGGAAAGTTTGAAGTGTTAAAATGTTAAGGAAATGCTAGAAAACTTGGAGAAATGTTGAAGAATCAAGGGTTCAAAAATCCCTTAAGTAAAGCATAAGTGAAAGCACTCAAGTTTGTCCAGAGAAACATGATGTGAATCACGGCAAAATTGTTCAAACACAGAGAAGTTGTTTATCTGGAGTAAGACAGCTTTGGGTTCAAACCAGAGTCAAGAGCAAGTTATTTGGGCAAAATGATTGGCAAAAATGTTGAATTAAGGCGTTTGATTGGCTGAAAGTTGAAGTTTATTTAATCAATGTTTTAAGGGCTTTAACTTAAGAGTTAAAGCCTAAAAATGAGGTGCAGAAGCAGAAAATCCAGGGCTTTCATTGGCTAAAGTAAGTTAAAAAGTTTGATATATTACAGAGAGAAAAAAACTGAATAGTTTAAGCTTTGAAAAACCAGAGCTCTGAGAGAGAATATGGTCTGAAACAAGGAGCTATAAAAGGGGTGCTATCTGAGACTTCTCAGGGACTGGATCAAGTGGATTATAAAGGCCACAAGGACTACAGAAGGAGCTGAAGACCAAGCTAAAAGTGAAGAAACCCAAGATATAGCAGCCAGAGCTAAAGATAAGGATCCAGAGATGGAACAGAACACTGGAGCCCAAGACAAAGGTACAGGAGCCCAAGACCAAGTCCAAGAAGTCCAAGAAATTGTTGGAGGACTCCAAGTTTTGGAAAACCCATATTGTTTCCCATAACCAGGCAATATCTCAGAAGGTTTCTAAGAGGATCTTACTTCTGATTGTAAATAAAAGCCTATTACAACCCCTGCCCAAATTTTCCAGTGATCAGAATACATGCCCTATGAGTGAGCTACCCCATATCTTTTACCCTAGTCAAGGGGAGGAAGATACCTATTGTCAAAGTTGCAGAAGATTTGCCACCAGTAATTCTTCCCAGGAGGAGTGGGAGAGATTAACTAGGCATCTTGAGATGTCATATAGGGGAAGGGAGTTTATAGGAAATAAATTTACTAGGTTGTTAAAAGACTGATACAGGCCCACAGAGGGGTTAGCGCCTGCTGAAGTACAGGTGCATGGTGGGGATGCCCAACTAGTGATTGGAAAAGTACTAGAAGAGCTTGCAGTCATGAAGGCTAAGTATAAACTTCTAGCAAACCACCTACCACTGCTAGAGAATGACAACTCCTCCAAGCCGGTCCCTGGTTATGACCCAGAACACATTTTGTGGACTGATGACCAGGAACCCCACAGGTAGGGCATCAGTTTATTGAGATGTCTGACAATGATGTAAAGTACTGGATCTCTCATGGGGACCTGAATCATAGGACATTGATCCACGTCCTCCAGGCAATATTTATTATTTGGCAAGACAGAAGGTTGGTGGGGAGAGCTTGAATTGCTTAATGCTCTCCTTGGGCTTTTCCCTTGTCTTGATTATCCTGAGTGCTGGTAACTCTGAAGTGAGTACAATTGGACTGACCATTGTTTGTGTTGCTATGGTCATTGGAGCACAAATATTTGTTGTTTGTGTTGTTGTCATTTTTAGGCAGAGGGTGGAGGGCGCTTCCTGAAGAGTAGGAGTCTTTAGGTCTCTCCCTTTTTCTGGTTTGTGCCTTGTGTAGCACATTAGATGGAAGTTTTACTTTCTTTGCTTCACAGTACAAGCTCTGCAGATTTATTACTTGGTCCAGGTTCATGTGTCTCATTACATGAGGCTTAAGAGCATAATAGTACATGAGGTGTGTGACTGGGTTGTCAAACACCATATTTGAGGAGCTTGTAGGCTTGAGTAAGGTCCTTTACTGTACCAATCTGGGTTAAGTTCTTTACTTGAATTATTATCATGTGGAATGTGACCTTCATCACAAATATTGCCAGAAAGTCTTGTTTGAAGGTGTCCCAGTTCTTCTTGGTATGGTCTTTGTGCCCCTTGTTGCACCAGGTGCCTGTGTTGTGGGTAAGGCAAATGGATATCTCTGCAATCCAAAAGATTACGGGACATTCCATTTGTGTCAGTTTGCTTTGGGATGACTGGATACATGCAGTGGGGTTGTTGCCATTTGCTCCTGCAAATGATTCCAATGCAACACTTCACAGATGCTGGGCTATGTGGGAAGGCATAATGCTTTTGTCAACAACTCAGGTTGTGGCGGTAGGGGTTTGGAAAACCCCCTGAGCTGATAAGGCATTTAAAGCAGGGACTGGCATCACCATGTTCTGATACAGTATGTACCCTTCTGGTATCTTAGTCCCTGGTGTGTAGGGTGTCCAGTCCATGGGGAGTCCAGACATAATTCTTTTGTATATTTGTTGATTGTGGCGGGTACAGGCAACAGGAGGAATCATGAAAGGAAAAGTAGGATGGTAAACCTAACTGTGCTACCAATGTTGTAACTGTACTGTTTTAGCAGAGTTACACGGGGGAATGATTAGAAACTAGGTAGATATCTTTATTTGGGGATATTGCTTATATAGTGTGAATGAATTGTGGATATCAGGAACATGATTATGGCAATCACTTGAACGGATGGTTAGAGGGTGGCTTGATCTTGGTAATGAGTCAAGCACTAAATTGAGACATCCATTGTATGGGATTGTCATTTGCTCATGTTGCTGTTTCTGGAAATTTGAGTTGACTTCAACATTTGGCTACAGGTCACTGGGAAGTCAGGTTGCAGGTCACAAATCCATTTAGTTGGAACCTTTCCAGGGGTCAACCCCATTTTTTTTGACAATTGCTGTAGACAGCAGCCACTTGGAAGGGCCCAAAGTGAGTGGGTTCAAGTTTTCTAAATTAGTATTGAGGTTATAGACAGGATCACCCATGGTGTATCTTGTCTCAAGGTTTCTTGCCACCCCCCTTAATTTGTTTCTGTTCAAGATCACAGGCTTTGGCCTACCACTAGGATAAAGAGGGAGTTACTGTGAGAGGTGGTTTACTTGAGACGGTTGTTTTCAATTTTCCCTCATCTATTCTTGTCATACCACCAGGAGTGCCAAACTTCAGTGCAATAGGACTGAAGTCCATGCCACAGTTGATCCTGGCTCATAAAATGAGCAGAGCGGTGGGAAGATGTTTGGTTCAGGTGTTTGTGTGCTCTTGGGATAACTTGGCAATGAGCTAAACCAGAGAAGCATTTAGGCGCTTTACACGCCTGTTGGCTTGGGGGTGATATGGAGTGGTGATGTAACAAATCTAACTGACAAAGTTGGATTCTGAAAATTCTCTATTGGATAATGGGGACTCCCTTTTCTGTTCTTTATCCACTTATCTCCCTCATTTCATATTTATTATGGACCTTTTTAAATTTTCCCCTAAATACCTACCATGATAGCTCCCTGGGAGCTTTCTTGGTTTCTTAAAAATTATAATAAAAAGAGTAAAAACAACAAAAACCCTGTTTTGTCACAAAAAATTAACATTTTGAAATTGATTTTAAATTTTGAAAAAAAATTATGCATGTCGTGTTCTGAGGCTTGGCACAGACACACAACGGGAAATCCTAACCTTAGGATTGGATTTGTACTAAGTCTTGGTTAGATGACAGGGAAGGCAATTGCGTTTACCTTGCGGCCCTGGATGAATAATCTCTGCTAGGCGTGGCTAGAGAGAGGCGCAGAAGTACAGAAGACACAAAGACAAAAATGTGAATAGAACTTAATTTTATTGGTAAATTAGGAAATGTATTATATAGTGGTTAGGAATACCACAAAACACTACCAGGACGGTAGGATCACTCACCACAAGCATGAGTGGGGTGAGTGAGTTGCACAGAGTCAGGAAACCAAACAATCATATTTCCTGATATAGAAACCAGTTCATTTCGAGAGTCAAAAGCGAAAGCAAGAGATTTGTCTTTGAAATGGCCCACCAAAGGCGAAATTGAAACATGGTGAATGCTGTTATTCACAACAATGAAGGATCATTTGCTCTTGTTGTTTGAGGAAATGCTTGAGCTAGGCTTTTACCAATTAATTTTACTCACTGTTAAAACCCTTCTGAGCTTATTCAATAGCTATCAGAGCCTGAAGTTGTCTCCTACTAGAAACTGGTTCCTGTCAACAACAGTCTCTGTGGTTTAGGGCCTTTCCTGGTCCTGGTCCAACTTGCCAAATGCCTTTGTGGCAAGGTAGAGCATGGGCCCATTTGTCACAGTGACAATGTGTTCAAGGGCGTTTTTCATGCAGTATACCTTCATTACATTACCTATGAGTTCATACTCATAATAGGTGATGAGTTGCTTAGGAAGGCCAAAGTGTACCACATTTCCTTACCAATGAATTGAGTGATGGTGATGGCAGTGTGATAGGTGGCTATCTACACCACAGATCAGCATGTTAAATAGACAATGATTGTGATGATGTGCTTCTTCTCCAGCTTGTCTTTGAGCAGGGGCCCTATAATTTCAAGATCTCACTGCTCAAAGGGTTCCATGGCCTTGATGGGTAGTACCAACTTGGGAAGAGCAGGATTTTACAAATTCATTTCACATAGCACACAAGTTTTGAGAAGATCCAGAATGTCCTTGTGCATGTGGGGCCACCAAACCTTTTATTTCATAATCTCAAAGAGGTTACATTCTCTGATGTGACCTAAGGTGCGGTGGTAATGCAGAATGGTGTCTCCTTGTTGTATGGTGGGGATATAGGGCACCTTTTTATCTGTCTCTGCTTGACATTAGATGCTACTAACATATGCTGTAAACTGACTTTCATTTTCTTTTAATTTGAAGGTAGCAACTGAGTTAAGCCCTTTGTATCAGGTGGCCTCAGAGAAAAAAGATAGAGCATGGACCAGTCCAGGTCTTGGCCTTTGTTCCCAGTGATAGAGGCTACCTAAAGTCTGGAAAGTGATTTGGTTGTGACTAACTCCCTCCAACGCTTGTACTCTATGAAGAGTTGATAAAGGGACAGATGTTTAATCTATCCTGCTTGACGCCTGGCCAGATGTGATTGTGTGTTTAAGTGTTGAAGGTATTTATGGTCTGTGAGGACACAATGGTGAAAGATGGATACTTTCAGGTAGCAATGCCGCTTCTTGACACTGTGGAAAATTGCAGCTAGCTTCTTATTATTGATTGGGGTAGCACTTTTCTGTGTCAGTGAGTTTTATGGACTTGTAGGCTACTGCGAAGAAAGACGTGTGGGGGTCCTGTCCACCAGTCCCAAAAGTGTGTCCTGGGTCATAGCCAGGGACCAGCTGGAAGGAGTTGTCATTCTCTAGTATGGGAAAATGTATCTCAGAAATATGAATAGGGGCCAAAATAGGCTTTTATTCACTCTCAGAAAAAAGATCCCCTTAGAAACCTTCTGGTATATTGCCTGGGTGTCTGGGAAACAATAGGATTTTGCCAATACCTTGAGACCTACAATAATATCTTGGACTCCTTGTACTTGGTCTTGGGCTCCTTCTCTTTGGTCTTGGACTCCTGTTCTTGAGTCTTGGGCTCTTGCACTTTGCTCCAGCTCCAACTCTTTATCTCCAGCTCCAGCTCCTTTTTCTTGGGCCTCTCACCTTTATCTTGGGCTTAAATTCTCTGTGTAGTCCTTGTGGCCTCTGGAATCTACTTGTATCAGTCCCTGAAATATTTCAGATAGCGCTCCTTTTTTATAGCTCCTTGTTTCAGTCCTTGTTTCTTTCAGAAATCTGATTTTCCCAGGCTTAAACTATCCATTTTTTTCTGCTCTACAATATATTAAATCTTTCAACTTACTTCAACCAAATAAAACCCCCGGTTTTCCTGCTTTATTTCCTCATTTTTTAGGCTTAAACTCTTCAGTTAAAGCCCTCAAACACTGATAAAATAGGCTTGAACCCGCAGCCAATCAAACACTTAGATTCAAAGGTTTTGCCAAACTTTTCAACCAAATGACTTGCTCATAATCATGGTTCAAACCCAGCACTGTCTTGCTTCGGATAAACAACTGCTCCGCGTTTCAAACGGTTTTGTCATGTTCTCTGTCATTTTTCTCCAGCAAAACTTGAGCACTTTTGCTTATGTTTTACATAAGGGATTTTCTAGCCCTGAATTCTTTGGCGTTTCTCCAATTTCCCCTGCATTTTCTTCACACTTTGAACTTGCCTGTTGCTCACTTTTTGCTTCTCTTAACCATTTTGGCAAAACTCAAGCCTGTGTTTTTACAGTTTCTCCATCCTGTTTGTTGGCCTCTCTGGCTCCAGTTTGACTCAATCCCATTCTAATAAATTCATAGTTCAAACACTGTAAACTATTTCTTTCTCTCTTTCTTTTTCTTATATGACAATTATCTCAATCTTTTCATCATATCTTTTGGCAGTTTTAAATAATCTCTTTTTATTGTTTCTTTTTTTTTCTTATCAATTCCTCTTTCAGGAGTCCAAATCAAGGATCTTGCTCCTGTATCCACTTCAGCTAGTCCTTCTCCATGATCTTCTAGCCCTTCAGCTAGTTCTTCCTCATTAATCAGCTAGTCCTTCCTGGTCCATCATCTAGTCCTTTTCAGTCCATCAGCCAGTCTTTTCCAGGCCATCAACTGGTCCACACTATGGACCACTTAGGTTTTATCTGCACCAGAACCATCTTGGTTTTATTTTTCACTATGATCATCCAGTCCCTCAACTAGTCTTCACTGTGATCATACAGTCTAGCTTAATAGTTTTCACTGTTGATCCTACTCTACAAACCGCTGTGGTTCCATTGTCAATCCCTGTTACCAATACCTCAGACTCAGGCAATAAGTCTACAAGGCTACTGGCGCTTGACTGTGCCTTTGCCAGTATCCTCCACCAGGGCCATTCAACCACAGACAATCCTCAAGTCTGTGCAGTTGTCTTTACTCACTCAGGTGATTAATTCTAAGCTTTCAGCTGCCAAGTAATCAAATTTACTTCACAGAAGCCAGATCACACCAAGTTCTGCAGCTGCTTCCCCAAACAACCACCCTGATAACACCCCTGAGCATATCCATGCACCTAGTAGTAGTTTTAGGTTTCACCCAAAGTCCCCAAGGAAACAAAGACAAGGACACCCTACCAGTCTGTTAGGTAAGATGTTTGCTTACAGACCTCCTGTAAGCGCACAAGGGCACATAGAGCTATCTTGGCTCCTTCCTTCCCTGGCAGCTTACGTTATCTATAGGCCACATCACCAACCAGTCCTGGTAGCTTGCGTTATCCAACAGACTGCTACACTCCCCACCCTAGCAGCCAACATTCCCTTCTGGGTGGAGACACCTAACTAGCCCACAGCAGTCAATGTTCCCTGCTGGGATGATTCATCA
>QTSX02006178.1:0-14852 GCA_014839935.2 Entomophthora muscae
CTTGTGTATTTTTAAAGTGCCGTGGCGGCGCTTATCATTGGCTAGTTTAAGGCTCAGGTCAGCAGACTACTGCTAATCCAATATGCATATAGTTTATACTACCAATTTATGTAATTTGGTAGCTACAATTCATATCTGCAAGCTCCGTCATAATTAGCATCATTGCTTTGTTAAAATTCCCAACAGCCATCAAATTGGAAATCCTTCAACTGAGCCTCCAAGTATTTTTCTGTTGCTGACATGAAGAACTGCCAATGAATGCTGTTACCCCTTTGCAACCCAGTCTCTTTCACCTCCCTGGGCTCACTCAAGGCTAGGAACAATGCAGCAAATAATGGGTCTATCCCCACTAAGACCAGCTGAGGCACCAGTAGCTGATCTAGCTGAACCCCCAAGTCCAGATAGCTGCCGTCCACATCATGCAGTACTACCTGCTTCTCAGTTGCCTTCTCTACCTCCACTGGCCTTGTATGCTTGCGTCTCTTGGGAATTACTACTTGCACCTTCTTCAAAGCTCTTCTTGGAACTCTTATAGAGTGACTGTTCACTATAGCTGCCATCTTGAGACGCCAAGCCATTTTTAACCCTGTTGTCTAATCCAGTAGAGGGAAATGTTGCATATCCTTAATGGATTAGACATTAAGTTGTCCACTTAGGGATCAAGCAATGTAACAATTGCAAGATCACTTTAGCTCAACATGGTTTTAACAATGTTAATTATGTTAAAAATGCCCTAAAACGGGTGTTCAAAGCGCCTTTTGAATGCACTTCAGGAGCAGGCTTTACTTCTGAGGTTATAAATAGGACAACATAGATATTGCCACTTGCCTCCATTAGGCAAGGTGCATGAAACCGATTATTCTCTTGCATGGCTCTTTCTACTATGCCTTTCCACTCTCCTCCTTTAGAAAGGTCCTTCTGTCTGTGCCTCCGTTCCCCTGGTGAAAATTTCTCCACCCACTACTATATAACTGCAGCACTATCATAATAAATACCAGTTTTATCATTATATCCCTATATTCTTCTGTCCTATCAAAGGCTGTCGCTATACCATCTACAATTATAGTATTAAGAGTTAGGATCCTGACTAACTGTTTGTAGAAAATAGCACCCTTTACTGCTACAAATACGACACACATCCTGGCATTAATAAAATCCCTGTTCCTAAATAATGAATGTAACATGCAGAAATTGTGTAATTAATTAGTTTAACTCAACAGGCACTATAATGTGCATCTCATAATAATTACTATTATAAACTTTAAGTATATCCTAGAACAGGAGGACTGTTGTTGTAAAAGATGCAGCTTTGGTGCTGAGATTCTATGAATGGTTAGTCTAAGACTTTTATTTCTTAACTAGGTGGTTGCCCTGTCCTAGGACATTATTACACCTATAATTTCATTTCAAGTGTTGCAACACCTAAAATTACTCCCTCTTGGGAAAGTAATTCCCTGACTGATCATTAAGTCAGTGACACTCTTATCAGCCACCCATCTTATACGGGGATCAAACCTTTCAAATCCTAAATGGAACATTGCCTGGACAAGCCCCATGACCTCCATGATGTACATGGACAGTATGTGGCTTTTTATGATACTATATATTATCCTATATTCATATTCAATAAAGTATCATTATCTTCTCAATTTCCCCCTTTATCTTGTTTATTATACTTCTCAGAAGTATATACTTGACATCATGAAAAATATCGGGTGTATTCCTGATTCCCTGGCGGACTTACCAAACGTTGCAGCCTCCGATACTCTAGGAAGTGTTAACCCGTCTAAAGTTGTTACATCAAATCAAATACCCCATCAAAGAATTAATATTGAAACCACCAAGAATCGCATTTCCAAATCTGGATCGGACCCCAAGTAGAATAAACCTCACTTGATTAAAGATTCTTTCAAAATAACACCTTGTCCACATAGCCATTATGTAGTATTCCAAACAGCATTAAAAATGTATTGTTTTCCCAATAAATTATGCTCCTCTTCTAACTTAATCTTAATGTTTAAGTTTATTCTCATTTTATTGTTCGACATCTTCCCAATTAGTATATGTAGAAAATAATGGTTTATTCTATACACGTGTGTATGCTATAATCAAGGCTATAAAACACCCGAAATAAAATTTAAAATAAAAGTCGCAGGGTGCTTTTGTTTCAACTTTAGTGGCATCTTAACCTTTCGGCATTTAAATAGGTCTTGGTTCCTCGTATTTAATCCACTTGTCATACTGTTGGATGGAATTAGACGAGGTAAAAAAAGGAGATACAACAAAGCCAGTGAGCTCCTTTAAGAAAAGTTGACCATATGGAGAAATATAATCATCAAGGGCTCGGCATCTATAGTCAAAGGTACATTCATCGGGGTTCTTTTTCGAATTAAAGACAAGTGTTGATAGAATTTGTCGTATTGTAAGATCCAACAAAGAATCAGGATAAAGAGGGTGATTGATAAAAAGAATTGCTGCCAAATCTCGCTTCAAGAAAGAATAAAACTGGCTGGTATCATTCACATCTTCATCATAAAGAAGATCTATCAACTTGAGTGAATCCATAGCAGTGTAGGGCACCTTATTTAGTTCTTGAGTTAAACGCTTAGAAGTCGTGGCTGAATAGCAAGGCAGCAGGGAATACTCATAGATGAGCTGACGATCACGGGACGTTTTGTTTTCTCTTTTGTTTAATTCGAAGCATAGTTCCTTGAGACTCTTAACTGCCTTTAAGACAGGGGTTTGATAAAGCTCGGTACAAGTGGCGACTTTGAAGTTCTGCATAGGATTTCCTTCCTTCTGATAAGCTTGTTTAAAATGTTTCTCCACTGAACTACTTTCGGTTTTTCCTTGGTGCGTGATCTCCTCTTGAACTTTTTTGTAGCTATGATAAACTTTAGTGAAACGCTGCTTGCATAAGGGGCAGAAGGTATCTGGGTAACAGGTACCAATGTAGGACGATATGCATAAGAAACAAAACTGATGAAAACAAGGTTCAAGGTATGTGCGATTTTTAAATTCTGTCAGGCAAATTGGACAATCAAACCCAATGATTTCTGAGGTCTCATCGCTACGATGTAATACATCACACTGCTTTCGTCTTTTATTTCCGGAGAAAGAATCTAACTTTTTGGGCGGAGCTTTAAAATTAGAGGAACAAGTGTCAAGGAGATTTTGAGTAATATTTTCTTTCAATGGGAAATAGTGTTTTAACTCGATTTTGTGTGAGGATAAAGAAAGAATGTCAGGCTTCTTAGCCTCACCGGGAGATGAAATAAGGTATTCTGCTTTTTGTTCATCTCAAATCTTGTTCGAGAGAAGAATTGTTAAGAATTAATCTAGGTTCAATTTCAGAACACTTATCAGGAAGAGTATCAGAACCACATTCTACTGAATAATCTGATCTCTCACAATCTGATAATACAGGACTATAATAGTTGTAATCAGACTCAGGCATTGGAAGGTTGGGAAGCTTATGATGTTTTTGCAAAGTCTGCTATTTGGTAAGGCAGATAAACTACTTGAGTTTAATCTAAGGCTCCATTAGGGCAGTGATTAGGACTTCATCAGACCTGAAACGATGGCTGCTATAAAAAGGAGCCACTCGTTTCCTTACCACTAGGGTTGTGTCGGATTTCGGACGGGTGGCTCCTTTAAGAAAAGGAGCATCCGTCCAAATTCCGGAAACAATTTTGAGAGAATATTCTTTGAGAAGATTCTCTTGGAATCGCTTCCTTCTAAACCCTCAGAAGGGTGTTCTATTTCGGATTTTTTCTTTAACAAAATTTATTTTATTAATATCACAAAAATCTAGAAAGCAAAAAACCTTCTGGGACCTTCTTTTTTTATAGAAATTTTGGATTCCCCCAGCATAGGGGAATCTGAAAGAAGTGGGCGGGGAAGGGAGGACAGGACTATTACAGCATTTGCCATAATCATCCCTTTCTAGGCTGACACAGCCCTACTTATCACATTCACTGGGTGTAAATTCAAACCAGATTTACATCCAGTGGATGTAGGGAAATGCAGATCCCTGGGATAAAAAAAACCAATGTTAAATCAAGCCTGTTTTGGGCTTCAGGTAAAAACAGGACCTGCTCCATTTGTTTTAGAACTAATATATATAAGTGAGTCTGTCTGTAGAGTCGCCTCAAGTGGGCTCTAGCTGTAAGGGATTTAACTGAATTTATTTTTATATAATATTTAAATTTAAAGCTGATGGCCAAGCCAAAAGCTTGATTTGGTTTATCCTTACATGCATCTTTGACAGTACAATGGATGAATTCAGTGTAGTGTGAATAGAGCAGGGACAGGCGCCAAAATCATCACAATTTGTATTGTAGCCAAGCTTCACCTGTCACATTCTGTTTTGTGATTTTGACAGTTGGTCACAAAATGATTTGTGACCTTCAAGTCACATCACAATTTATACTGATTTGTTTGTGACTTTAGGAGGCAGGGTTTAATTGTAACTACCATATTTTGTGACCTGCTAATAAAGTCACACAGAAAATCTGCATAAATTGTGCTGTGACTTGAAGGTTGCAAATCATTTTGTGTTGTGACCAATCATGACCATGTAATCTCATCCAAGCTATTCTTTTTTGCTGATAATGTATTTTTATAAATTTAAATAAAAAAGTATTGTTATTTAATTAATAAAATAAACTGTGGTTCAATAAAAAATATCATTGTAAGATATTGTCAGGGAACCAACCCTGGTCTGCTGGCTCACTAGCATTTGGGAACTGGCGGTTTGCAGACTGGGTGGGCAGGGCCCACCAAAGGATTGGTGATAACTTAATGAGGTAGGACATTGACTTGCCCACCCATGACCACAGGCTGGCGGTGGAAACAATGGTATCTATTACTCCTGTGAGAGTAATATAAACAATCCCAAATAGCTTATTGGTATAGTCTAGGGGAAGCTCAGCGGTGGATGCAGGCATTGTTTTGGGAGTGACAGGTGGTTCCATGTCTAATTGGTAGGCAGGAAGGAATTTGTATTTATCTCTGAACAGGCGGGGCTTGGTAACGTACTAAGGGCTTTCCAGTTGTATCTGGTTAACTGTTTAGTTCTGGCCAAGGGATACCAGGCTAATATATTGTCTGTAGTGTAGTCCTTGTACTCAGGCTTCAAGGGGTATTCTGTGAAATGGACAGGAACAAAGGGAGCACCCAGCAGACAATACATAGCTGGCAGGTTGACAGGAGGGTCAGATGATCTTTGAGTTAACTGGCAGATGACAAGAATAAAATACAGCAAAAATTGGGGAAACCAATATCTCATAACCTTTATTTTAAAATAACGATGGAGGTTTATCTTAGCCTGGTAGATACTTATACCGCGCTGCCAGGCTTCATTTTCTGGTAGGTACTTATATTGCGCAGCCAGGCTTCATTTCCTGGCAGGTACTTATACCGCGCTGCCAGGCTTCATTTCCTGGTCAGGTTTCCTGAGCTTGGGCGGTTTGGCATTGGGGGTCTTAGATGGCAGTGTGGCGCTTGGCACTGGCAGGTTGCCACTGGCCGCTTTGGGATGAGAAGACTTTGAATCCTTCTGTTTGGCAACTCAGGTGTTGGGTGCCGCTTCAGGTTCAGTGCCACTTCCTGGGCTTTGGGGGAGTTTGGAATAACTCTCATTATGGAACTTGTGCATTTCATCAAGAAAACTGCTGGTGTCAGGTGTTGGCACCTTGGAGAAATTCCCGGCATCTTGCGCTGGCGGTTTGCTTGCAGAACCCTGCATGGTGGTTAAGGGTTTGGGTCCTGACAGATTGGCAACAACTTTTTCAATTGGTAGTGGCCTGTTGGGTTCCCAACCTTAAGATCTGGCGGTCTGCAAAGGGTTTTGTTCAGGGGTTGACTCTGGTTCTGTACTTTGGGATTCAGGTGCATCTGTAAAGTTCCATGGCCCACCTTTGGCCCTGGATTGGGATGTATTTCCCAGACTGTCAAAAAAAGTGGCCCACATGTAGGAAAACCCCTCTGAAACCTGGAGGACTTGGCCCACACAGTGGATGAACACTTTGTGTTGGCCTTCCCGGCCGAAGCTATCATCTTTCCTTTGGAGTCCCCTCCAACAGCAGAGGAGACATTAATTCAGCTAGATTGCTTGCTGTCCTGGTGTTGCCCAGTCCTAAGACAACTAGCAGACCAATGGAAAAATGCAGGCCGCATGGGGCCTGGAAGGCTTAATCCACAGCCCGGGAAAATTGGGTATCAAATCCTGCAATTGGTGCTGTCCCAGGTAACCAATTCCTCCGGCCTGAAAGTTCCTTGGCCCAAAATAATTGGGTTCTGGAGCTCTCCAATGGATACGCCAGAGGAAGGCATTAGGGGAAATGCGCACCCTGAGCCTCAGAAGGCTCCTAGCCAATTGGGGGATGGAGTCTTACATCCGGGCCCGCTGCCCCTATTTTTCTTGGTCACAAACCAGAGGAAGTTTGGCCAGTGGCCTTTAATGGGCTCCTGTGGGGTTCCTGGTCACCAGTCCCCAAAGTGTGTCATGGGTCATAGCCAGGGACTGGCTTGGAGGAATTGTCATTCTCCAACAGTGGTGAGTGGTTAGTTAGGAGCTTATATCTAGCCTGCATAAGAGCAAACTCTTCCAGTACCTTCCCAATCACCAGGCAAGCGTCTCCACCATACACTTGTACTTCAGCAGGCGCCAGCCCTTCTGTAGGCCAATACCAATCCTGTAATAGTCTAGCAAACTCTCCCTGGTAAACTCTCTTCCTCTATCTGTCATTTCAAGATGCCTAGTTACCTTGGCAACCTCCAGAATTAACATATACAGAATGGAACATCCTCCATGTTGACAATTCTCAAAAACATTTTTCTTATTTTCAATATTAAAGATTATTTTTTTCTTGATTAAATAATTGACACTGATAATAAAAGCAATATTTTATTTTTATTTTGAGCTTTTAATTGAAATTATAAAATATAAAGCAAAAACAATTATTGAAATTGTCAACATGGAGGATGTTTCATTCTGTATGAGTTAATTCTGGAGGTTGCTATCACCTTTTCCCACTCCTCCTGGGCAGACTTACTAGAGGCAAACTTTCTGCACCCTAGGCAATAAGATTCCTTGTCCCCTGGGCTAGGGTAGAAAATGTGGGGTAATTGACTCATAGAGCTTATATTCTTTTATCACGGAAAATTTGGGTAGGAGTTGTAATAGGCTTTTTATTCACGGTCATAAGGAAGATCCCCTTAGAAACCTTCTGATATATGGCCTTGGCATAGGGAACAATGAGGGTTTGTGCCAGTACTTGGAGTCCTTCAACAATTTCTTGGACTCCTTGTACTTGGTCTTTGGCTTCTGCACCTTTGTCTTGGGCTCCTGCACCTTTGTCTTGGGCTCCTGCGGTCTGTTCCAGCTCTGGCTTCCTACTCTTGGTCTTTGGCTCCTTCTGTAGCTTTTGTGACCTTTGTAATCCACTTCTCCCAGTCTCTGAAGAGTCTCAGATAGCTATCCCTTTTATAGCCCCTTGTTTCAGACCAAAAACCTCTCTTAGAACTCCAATCTTCAAAAGCTTAAACTATCCAGTTTTTCTCCTTCTATAATATATTAAACTTTATAACTTACTTCAGCCAATAAAAGCCCTGAATTTTCTGCTTCTGCTCCTCATTTTTTAGGCTTTAACTCTTAAGTTAATGCTCTTAAAACACTGATCAAATAGACTTTTGTTTGTAGCCAATCACATGCCTCAATTCAATGGTTTTGCCAAAAGGTTTCCCTGGATGACCTGTTCTTGACCCTGGTTTGAACCTGAGGCTGTCTTGCTCCAGGTAAACAACTGCTCCGTGTTTTGAATGGTTATGCCATAATTCCTGTCATGTTTTCCCAGCAAATCTTGAGCGCTTCCACATATGTTTTACTTAGGCAAATTTCAACCCCTCAATTTTACAACGTTTCTCTGTGTTTCTCTCAACGTTTTGCAACTTTGAACCCGCTTGCTGCTCGTCCTTTCACCTCTCCTAGTTGTTCTTGGTGAAATTTGCTCTTTTGCCCTCACAGTTTCTCTGTTCTATTTCTGGCCTCTTTCTAGATCCCTTCTTACTCAATTCTCTTCTTTAAATAAATTTACAGTTCTAAAAAACTGTATATTATTTTTCCTCCTCTTTCTTTTTCATTATATGATATTACATCCTTTTTTAATCATAATCAGGCAGTATTTAATTATTATTTAACTGTTTCTTTTTATCTATTTTCCTCTCAAAAGACACTAAAATCAGTTCTTCCAGCCTGTGTATCCAGTCTGGCTAGTTCTTTCAGGTTATCTCTTGGTCCTGCACTCACATCCTCTTAGCTTTTCAGTTCTGTACCACATTCTTCTGGTCCTTTGACCATCCTGCATTATGATCAGCTAGTCCTGCATCATAATCTTCTGGTCTTTCAGCTTATCCTCAACCAGTTTCTCAACAAATCCTCACTAGGAACCTCCTTAGTTCCCTCTGCACACTGAACCATATTGGTTCCCACAATTCAATATGAATTAACAGTCTGTCAACTAGCCTTCACTGTGATCAAACAGCCCCTCTCACTAGTCTTCTCTGTTAATTCTGTGAACCACCTCAGTTCTTTATCTCAGTCCCTGTTACCAGAACTTGTAGACCCAGGCATGAGTCTACATTGAACTGGCATTTGACTGGGCCCTTGAAAGTGGCACTCCACTTAGGCCATTCAACCATAGACCAATGTCTATGTGTTATCTTTAATTTACCCAGGGGATTAAGTCTGGGCTTTAAGTTGCAGAGTAATCAGCTCTACTTCCCAGAGGCCTGATCACACCAAGTTCTGCAGCTTGCTTCCCTGAGCAAACCGCCTTGGTGACACCTCTGAGCAAATCTATGCCCTCTAATGCTCACTTTGGGTTTCCCCCAAAGCTCCCATAGGGGCATAAACGAGGACATCCTATCAGTCTGTTAGGTAGGATGCTTGCTCACAGACCTCCTGTAAGTGTATTAGGGTACGTAGAGCCCTCAGAGCTCTTCCCCTCCCTGGCAGCCCGCGTTACCCGCCAGGGGTCCAAAACCTTCTCCCCCCAGACAGACAAAGTTCCCTGTTTGCTATCTCAGGCTTCACCCTTCTGCAGCCACAGTTCCCTGCAAGGTGAAGCACTATAGCCCAAAGCAGCCAATCTCTTCTGCTGGGTGGAGGCAACATCTGCCTCTGGTAGTCCTTTGTTACCTACCAGCCAGGCCTTAATTACCCTAGTAGTCCTATGTTACCTACTAGCTTACAGCGTCATCAGCTAACCACACATTGTCACTCTTCAGCATATCATCTTTATTTGAAGCCAAATCAACCCTCGCCTGCAAAACAACACACATGTGGATCACCACAGCTCCCCTTTAGATTGCACTCCAATATCCCCTTTCAACCCCCCAGTCCTATCACCCCCCTCTGCATAAAATGAAAGCATGAGCCGTCAGTTCCCTTGCTTACCAATTCCAATTGTCAAATAAACTCCTGACTGCAAATCTTTTTTATTTTGAAGTTTGTTTAATAGTAAATATAATTGCCTCAACTCCTGCTGCCATCCTTGCCTCCTGGTTTTTCCTGGCCCGCCTGCTCAATTGTCTGCCTTCCCGTAGTTTTTGTTGGGAATTGTTCCAAGGAGATCTAA
Organism: Entomophthora muscae; assembly: GCA_014839935.2. Lineage (NCBI taxonomy): Eukaryota > Fungi > Entomophthoromycota > Entomophthoromycetes > Entomophthorales > Entomophthoraceae > Entomophthora > Entomophthora muscae. The sequence continues at coordinate 9,642 of QTSX02006178.1, forward strand.
ATTGGCACATTCCTTGTTATTTACCCCGTGCACTTGGTGTGATGCTCACAGAAGATGGGTGTTGAGGATAAAGGAACCTCATGTAAAACTTCTTCCAGAGAAGCTAAAGGGAACTACTTCTACTGGGATGCAGTTTGCAGGAGACAGTAGGGCACACTTAGATCAAGCCTAGGGCACTAACTCTAAACTTGTTAGCACAGCAGGGAGATCGTCTTTTTACCTGAAGTAGTGAAGGCAATAAGAAAAGCAGAGTCTAAATAGAGTCTAGTTAGAAGCTTGAGTCTTTAAAAGTAAGATCAAGCTAAAAGTGAAGTAGTGTGGGTAAAAGTTAGATTTATTGTTTAAGAAAGAGAGTCATTATATACTTGTATTATTCCTGAACATTAACAAATGTGCAGGAATGGGGAAGGGAACTGAGGAGAGACTGAACTACTTTTCATCCAGTAGTTGTCAGGATCATCCCAATTAACTGATAGGACATGCACTTATGTTTCACCTCATGAATGAGTGAGGGTATGATGCACAGTCATCACACATCCCCCCTCTTGACAAGACTACATAAGGGAGGAAGAAGCTGATGACTGATGCATGTCTTCCTATTGCGCCAGGTATCACAAGGCAACTCAGGGCATCAGAGATAATACCCTTGAGCTCAAAGTACTTCTAAAAGAGCTGCTGCAAGAGAACACATACCTCAGAAGAGAGAACCAGAAGAATAAGGAACTGGTGAATGAAGCCAACAAGATCTTCTCAGTGGTACAAGGTTGGCAAGGTCTAGGCACCAGGAGAGGCCCTGTCACCAGCAGAGTCATAACTGAAAGCACCCAAGTAGAATTGCCTGACCTGATGGATGAGGTGGTCATGGAACCAACAGATGAGGCTGGCACCAATCAGGGGGATGGAACAAATAACCAGGAGCAGTCTCCAACTGAAACTTTGGGGGGAACCCAAACACCCATTTTCCTGATACCTGGGGGGAACAACAGGAAGGAACAAGAAGAGCACTTAGCCCTGCAATCACCAATGACTGGGAGGTGGTTGCCAACCAGGCAGAAAAACAAGACAACCATACCAGAAAAAACAACAGCTGCCAGCCAACAGAAATCAGGAGCCATCCACTAGCAGAAACAGAACAGAGCCAACCAGAAAGTCAGATCAACCAACCAGCAGAAACAGAACGGAGCCGAGCCAAAGAGCAAGCCAGGGGATTGAACCTGTGTCACCCGCAGGAGGAAAGCAAAGTGTTGGCTTGTAACAGCTCTCTCCCACCAGCAGAGTCGTTACATAGCGCATCTACGCAACAAAGCGTAACAATCTGCTGCTACGTAGCAGATTGTTATAATGCAATGTGACACATTGTAGCAATTGTACTGCTGGTACAAATGAGGGCTACTTATGTAGCCCTTTGGTACCAGCAGTGCCAAAAGGTAATTTAATTTAATATAAATTTTTATACTAATTAATTTCTCTCTTTTAGGTACTTCTAAGGATAGTATCTGGGCCAACCCCAGGGAAGAGCAACCAGGGTCCAATCTTGAATTATCCAAAGATAAAACCAAGGCTTCCAATCAATGTAAAAGAGACAGAGACTCAGAAAACACATCATCTTCTCATAACCACCATGCTAATGATAATCAGGAGAATATGGAAGTAATTTCTTCAGATGAGGAGACAGTCCCTGAAAAAAAGGTGCATAAGGTACCAACACTTAGGACCCCAACTCTGGTCACCTACCAGGAGGAAGAAGAGGTTACCAACCAGGTGGTGAATGCCAATCTGGAAAATTATCCTGATCAGATCAAGCTTGCAAGAATGAAAGCCAGCTCCTTAGGTCTCAAGGATAAATTTAAGATGGCTTTGAAAGTCCTTCCTCCCTTTCATGTAAGTAACCAGCTATTCTTCCTATAATATTTCTTAGCCTTCCAACCCAGTCACTCACATAGAGGCATTGGGTCCACTGGCTCTGGAACACATCAGCTTGGAGAATATTCATATGGTTCTAGATGATTAACCTATGGAAGAGACATATGCCAAAGCCATAGCCATGGCTGGTAACCAGTACTATCATATTAATGAGGAAGGTCTCTTAGAAGCTCTGAAAGGGGAGTTGCTTATTTGCCACCTTACATAGTATCATCACAGGGAAGCCAGCACCATCATGGAGGTATTTGAGGCCATAGCCAGCGCCATGGGAAAGGCATCTGTGAAGTCTATCTCAGACAAACTACGTACTGGGAGAGGGCGAGGTACTGAGGACAACTTCTGTTTTGCCCAAAACCTGATCCTTGATGGGTACACCAACCCAGAAGTCTCCACAGACAACTTCCTTCTGTGTCTTCTAACGGGGGGCTCTATCTGGTCCTATTCCATTCTTCCTGGTCCAAGATTGAGGCAGAGGTAGGGTGTCCTGCCAACGTAGCACTTGCTTGCCAAATCCTAATAACTAAGACTAGAAACAGGAAGATAGCCAAACTCCTGCTATACTGGCAGCTAGCAATGATTGCACTTTTTGGAACCTCCTTTTCAGGCGCCAGACTCATAGGAGTGCAGTGGCTAAAATTCTTTGTAGACATCTGTACATCAGCGGCCCTGCTCCAGAGGGATCTCAACGTGATAGGAGTAGCTGCTACCTACCTAGGTCAGCTACGTAAGCAGCTGGCGTGTGCAGATCTTCTACGCGCCATATCCAAAGTTCTTTCCCACAAGAAATAAACTATGTTTTCTCTTTCTTATTTTCTTTATATATTTTTTTTCTCTTTTTTATTTTTCTCTCATTTTTTTGTCTTTTTATCTTTTTATCTTTTTTCTTAGTATAATAAAAGGAAAGCCTCACCATGACTATACAGTCTTAATTATCCCTATGAATGGGTGAAGCTAAACCTACCTCAGTAGGTTGTTCATCCATAGGGGCCCTCTTAAGGTACTTGGAATATACCATATTGAGGATGTTCCCATGTACAAGGTCCTTAAGAGTGTATAGATCCACATCAGTTTTTTCTAGGACCTCATGAGGTTCAGTCCACAAGCTTTGTAACTTGTTAGGTTTTCTACCCAGGTGTTCCCTGTACATGAGGACTCAGTCACCCACCTCAAGCTGAGGTAGAGGGAGCAAAGCATCCTGGTCCCTAAAGAAGGACTGTACACAAGAGCTAACAAGGTTCTTAAAGGCTTTGTCCTGTAGAGCAGCAATGTGTCTTGTGAGCTCAAGGACGTCCTTTGAATAGTTCACCTTGTTGGCCTTGGGTGGGATAGGGACTAGATAACCTGGGAGCGCAGCTTGTCTGCCATACAGAAGCTTGAAGGGACTCTCCTTAGTTACGGTGTGTGAGGTGACCCTGTAAGCCATGAAAGCACAAGTAAGGTAGTCATCCCAGGAAGAAGGCTTATCTGCCGCCAGCTTCTTGAGGATTCCTACCAAGGTGCCATTAGCCTGTTCAACCATACCATTGGTTTCTGGGCGGTAGGGGGCAGAAGAAGCACCTTCTATCCCCATAAGTTCATTCAATCTTGGGAGGATAGAATGGACAAAGTTTGTGCCATTTTCTGTCAGCAAGACACTCGGGTAACCATGATGGGCTATGATGTCTGTCAGGACAAACCTAGCAGTCCTCTGTGAGGTTAAACCTGGGATAGTGGTGCACTCAATCCACTTAGTTAGGCAGTCAATGGCTACCAGGATATACTGATTTTTCCTGGAGGTAGGGCTAGGTCCCATGGGTCTTACCACATCTATGCTCACAGTGTGAAAAGCATAGTTAGGTAGGATCAACCAGTAGGAGTGAGGCAGTGGCTTCCTACAGAACTGTGCACACCTTGTGCAAGAGTTGATGTAATTGTCCACATCAGAAGCAAGGTTCTCCCAGTACACATAGTCTTTCATGGTATCCTACATACTTCTGGTACTAGCGTGGCTTGTGCTCTTGTGAAAGTCAGCCAACTTATCCAGTCTCTTCAAGGGTCTGACATATGATAGGTAGACCTCTCCACAACGTTTGTAGAGTCTGCCTTTTTCTACCTTAGTCTTTCTTGAGAGTTTCTCAAGGACAGCCCTTAGTCCTGGAGCCAGAGAATTCCAACTTTCTGGCTGACCTATGAGCTCATACACTGAGTCTAACTCAACCTGGAGAGCTGCTACTAGTGGGAGGCGTGACAGGGCATCAGCATTCTCATGCTTATTGCCTGGTCTATGTACTACCTCAAAGTCATAGTTATGCAGCTTAGCTGCCCACCTGGCCAAGCGTCCTTCAAGATCCTTCATGTTCTTGAGCCAGGTGAGAAAGCTAGTCAGTCACCACAGTGAATCTGGTACCATTTAGGTATGGCCTACATTCTGTAATTGCATACAGAACAGCCAAGCATTCCCTCTCTGTGGTGAAGTAGTTCCTCTTGTGCTTGTTAAGGGTGCAGGAATGGTAGGAGATAGGGTGCTCTTTCCCCCAAAAATTTGTCTGGGACAACACTGCACCAACAGCCACCATTGAGGCGTCTGTATGTAGGACAAAAGGTTGCTCAAAGTCCGGGTATGGCAGCAGTGGTTTGCTGGTCAGGACTTCCTTTAGCGCTGCAAATGCCTTGTCACACTCATCAGACCAGATGAATTTGGTGTCATCATTTAGTAAGTGGAACAGGGGTTGCGCTATCTAAACAAAGTTGGGTATAAACATGTAATAGTAGCCAGCCATCCCCAGGATCACTTGTACCCCACGTACGTCAGTGGGGGGTGGTAGTTTGGAGATAACCTCAACCTTTGCTGGTACCGGGGCTATTCCTTCAGCTGAGATGATATGCCCAAGGAACTCAAGGCACTCCTTGAAGAATGAGTACTTGGATGCCTTGAGTTTGAGGCCTCTATTGCATAGCCTGGTGAACACCTGTTTCAAACGCTCAAGGTGGTCTGTGAATGTCCTTGAGAAAACATTGATATCATCTAGGTAGATGAGGACGCAGATCAGCTTGAGGTCTGTGAAGGTACTATCCATCATCCTCTGAAAGGTTGCAGGCGCGTTCACCAGTCCTTGAGGCATCCTTGTAGGTTGAAAGAGACCTTCAACAGTTATGATGGTGTCAAGTTTATACTTCTGGGAAGTATAATAAACAAAATAAAGGGGAAGATTAAGAAGAGAATGATACTTTATTGAATATGAATATAGGTTAATATATAGTATCATGATAAGCCACATGTTGTCCATGTACGTCATGATGGTCATGGGG
>QTSX02006179.1:0-14781 GCA_014839935.2 Entomophthora muscae
TAAATTTTTGCAAAACATTAATATTTTACTCATTACTGTTTATTAAGTTGTCAAATTCAAAAAGTGAGGAAATTGAAAATTGAATTTTTAGATTTAGGTCACACTTTTTATAGCGTTTATAAAATTCCAAAGAATTACCACGAGAACCTTGAAAGTTCCTCATGTAGAGTATTTAAGACCTGATATTTAAATACATATAAAAGAAATGAAAGTTTTTTGGTAGTATTTTATTCGCAAATATTAAGTAAAATTGCGTGTTTTGGAGGCACTCTCAATAAAATATTAAATTAATATAATATTGTACTGTGTGCCATGTTAGTGCTCAGGGAACAAAGTGCATAAAACAAAGTGCCCAAATCAAAGTGCACGCGCAATAGCTCTGGTTTTTTTGAAGTTGAATTTCTCTTTGAATTCTCCTGTTCCATCTTCCTTCTCACCTTCATTCTGCTCAAATTTGTCTTAAAGTTTTTCGTTCCTTGGCTGTACTATGCTGGCCAAAAAACTTTTAAAATTTCGGAGTCATCAAGAGGGTGGATTATATAAAATTCCGATACCAAGTAGAAAAACTTCTTCTCCTCAATTATATTCCTGTTATCCTCTCCCCATCTCTACTCAATTATCTTATATTATGTCTTTTACATGTATTGTGCTAAAATAAGATGTATAATGTTTTCTTTTGGATATACAACTTTGAACTATCTTATCATCTTGGTAAAGTACAGTGTTTAACATAAAACATTAAGTCTTAATTTTATGATATAAGTGGCAGATGATATCTTTGAATACTGTGACTTATTATAAATAATATATAGACTATATATTTTATTATGTAGGGGGAAACCCTGAGCTTTTTCCAAGAAAATTGCATTCCCTTCACCAGATGGTAGTAAAAGGAAATTGAGGCCTCAATCCCAAAATTAGATTTAACCATGGCCTGTATATTTTCCAGTTCAAGATGGCAGTCCCGGGTGATCCACTGGTGGATTGCCCATTTGTGCTCCTTGGTGAGCATGGTTGACATGCACAAGGATTTCGCTGCGGCAAGGACACAACCAGTATTAATGAATTTTTGGAAGGTCTTGCTGGCGTATTTGGGATCCACTCCAACAATGGCCACAGCCGCCTTGTATTAACCAGATTTCTGCATGAACTGGAGAAGAATGATGTGCTTAATTTCAGGAATGTGCTTGTGAGTGGGCTTTTTAGCGGTGGGGATTGGCTCGTTGATGTTGGGCACAACACAGGGCATGGGCACCTTGGTGTAAAATGCAGCAACCTTATTTAACACCAGCTGCCCCTCATTGGTTTGGTAGAACTGGGGCTCCTTGTCATCCTCCTGATTGCCATCACTGATGTAGGGCTTGTAGCTAGTATCAAGTACAGGCTTCACCTTCTCCAGCATGGCTGACGGGTCCAACTCTTGCCAGTACACAATGTCAAACACATACAAAGTAAGTTCTACCTCCTTGTTACTAACTTTCTTTGTAGTGGTGACCTTAGTTGGCTTCCGGGTCAGCTTTGGGACCCAAGGGTTAATGCACTGCACCCTAGCAGCTTGTGCTCCTCAAACCAGCTGTGTCAGTGCAGCATCACTATGAAACTCTCCTATCTTGCCTCCCTCCTGAGTAGGCACTTGTGTTGTACTGAGTCTATTCTTTGACCCGCGGGGGCAACCGCAACTGCGGCGCACAACGGGTGCAATGGTAGTCTGTTGTTGTGTTCCTTTCATTTTTAGAATTTAATAAAATATTAAATAAAACTTAATTAAGTTACTCTTCAATTTTAATTTTTGCTATTATCTGTTTATGGATATTCAATTAATATTTTTCCCCATCCAATATCCCAATTATATATTTTTTATTTCTTAGTTATTTGTTTTTGGTTTTACAATGCCCATTTTAGAATACTCAAAAAAAATCCACCCATTTTCCTATATTTTACTGCCAAATTCAAACACCCAACACAATATTTTTAAAATTTATGTTTCAGATCTTGTGTCTTACTTTAGATACCTTGGTATAATTCATGATTACAATCCATTGCACACATTGCGTGAGTGATTTTGTTTACATAGTGAGTTGCTATTGTGTTTTGTTTTTGGATTGAGTTTTGACACACCATGCTTGGGTGTATTTTGTCACCAATTCACATAGTAAACATATGTACACCAAAAGTCTACTCACACCATTTTGTTTGTGAATCAATTTATTTTGGATTATATTTTGATCAGTTTTGCTTTGTGTGTGAGTACTTTGTTGCTGTGTTGACCTATTTTTCCCATTAAAGCCAATAAACCCTGTTAACAGAGTGTATATTTTAACCTGAGAGTTGGATTTTGTTTAAATCTTAAATCATTTAGTTTAAATCCAAAGAATTTTTGCTTGTTACCATAGCTTTTAAAGCTACTGTACAGTAAGTAACTAGGACAAATCAACCCAAATCAAGAAGCTCCACACTGGATAAAATCAAATGAAAATCCAGTCTCAACAACCATGTTTAGACATGAAATTGAGTGAAATGAAAAATTGTCTAAACTGAAATGATGCAATATTCTGCACTCTAAATCACTAATATAGTGACCACAAAACCATATAATAATATATGAGCTACCCTCCAGATGACGCAAAATTTTTTTAAAAGTTTCTTGGCCCCCGGCGTAGCCAGGGGCCATAAATTTTTTTTAGAGGAAGAAAGGAGGGGGAAAGATAAACCATCAGTTTGCTAACTATATATTCATGTATTGCTACTAAGGATACTTGATTACAGTTGATTTTAAAAAATTCTAATAATAAAGTAGAATTATATTGTAATATATAATTCTACTTTATTATTAGCATTTTTAAAAACAACTTTAATCAAACATCTAAATTTTAGCCGTCCTAAAATGGAATAGGGCAATTTTTGAGAATGCCTATGATTCCTAAAAGAATCAGCACAAATCCACTCTAGATCTTTTAACATCCTTTTTGAGACGCCCATAAATTATATTTATTTCAAATTCACCTCATTTTTGATTTGAAATTTGGTTCTTGAATTTGACAATCCCGCAATTTCAGATTTGTTAAGTTTTACATGATGTCTATGATTTGTTTGAAATTCAGGAAATCTTATATTGTACATTAGAATCCTGCATTTCTGATTCATGTATCCTGCATTTGTTTGCTGTGTTTTGCCTTTTGTTAGTTGAGTTATTTGCTCAAGGGATTCAAAATATGCCAATTTAAATATCCCAAAAAAAGTCAAATTAATTGGTTGATTTTATTAAATATTTTATTTTTCACTCATCTGAGTTGCCCGCAAAAGTGATTCAAAATTTGGACCAAGGATTTGACAATCCTGAATTTTACGTTCAGGTTCTGAATTTACAGTACTATACAATTTTATACTTAATAAAATATATAGTCCTATATATTATTTATAATAAGTCACAGTATTCAAAGATATCAATAATCTGCCACTTACATATCATAAAATTAAGACTTACAATATTTTTATGTTAAAAACACTGTACTTTTACCAAAAGATGATAAAGATAGTTCAAAGTTGTATATCAAAGAGAAACATTTTATACATCTTATTTTACTCTAATACATGTAATAAAAAGACATAATATAAGATAATTGAGGGTAAGAATGGAGAGAGGATAACAGAATATAATTGAGGAGAAGAGAAAAGAAAGTTTTTTCTACTTGGTATCAGATTTTATATAATCCACCTTCTTGATGGCTCAGAAATTTTTTAAAAGTTTTTTGGCCCCCAGTACAGCCAAGGGGCTGAAAAACTTTTAGAAAAATTTGAGCAAGAATGAGAGGTAGAAAGAAAAGATGGAAAGGAGAAATTCAAAAGAGAAACCTTCAAAAAAACCAAGAGCTTATTGCACTTTGATTTAGGCACTTTGTTTTATGCACTTTGATTTGAGCACTTCAATTTTGTCCCCTGAAATAACATAGGGAAACATGGTACAATATTATATTAATTTAATATTTTGTGAAATTGCCTCCAAAACACACCAATTTATTAATATTGCAATAAAATAAAAACCTACCAAAAAACTTATTTCTTTTTTATGTATTTAAATATCAGGTCTTAAATAATCTACATGAGGAATTTCAAAGGTTTTTAATAATTATTTAAAATTTTATAAGCTTATAAAAAGTGACTAAATCTAAAAATTCAATTTTTGATTTCCTCACTTTTTAATTTGAGGAAATTAATAAAACATAATGAATAAAATATTAATGTTTTGCAAAAATTTAATATTAAGTGGCCCTTGTCAGGGATCTAAACTGTGGGGGGTTCCTGAGAACTTGCAGGCAGACGGCCCGCGGGCCCAGCAGGGAGAGCCCACCACAAGATTGGGGCTACCTTTACAATATAAGATAAAAATTTTCCAAGGACTGCCCAAGGTCCACTTGTAGGCACCATGGAATCAATCAATCCAGTGAGAGTGATATACATCACCCCAAATATCTGGGTGGAAGTGGATTCATTAGTGCCAACAGATTATTGCGGGTGGTTGGGCCGCGGGGTGTGGGGTGGTGTCATTGGAACCAAATATGTGGGCCAGAAATTATACTTGTCTCGGAATAGCAGAGGGGGCCGGATGATTTTGGTACCCTCTCTGTAAAGGACTTCTGTCTCTCTAGTTCTAGCTTCAGGGTCATGGATCAGGATTTCCTCTAGGGTAAACTCAGAATACGCCAGGTTGGGTGGGTACTCGGTGAAATATACTGGGCCAAAGGGAGCTCCTGGTGGATGGTAAAAGTTGGGCGGTTGGTCCGCAGTTTCTTGGGGTAGACAGGTGTAAGGTGTGGAACCGCAAGACATAGGCTGGAAATGAAGTAGAACTAATAACAAGTATGGTATGATCTGGTTGAACCAAAGGTTCATGTCGCTTTATTGCAAGAATGGCAATGGGCATCTTCCTGGCGGCCCAGGGTATAAGTATGCCCATCTGTCATGGTAAAACTTTCACAAATTTTTTTGGCCCGGGTTTTCCTGCTTACCAGGTCTTCCCAGTCTTTGGTGGCATCAATTGCAGGGGTTATTCTATTGGCTGGCTTGAACTGAGAACACTCAAATTCCCTAGTCAGGTTGTGGGATTGGTTGTCTCTGTGTGGCCTGCGTTCCATGGGAAGGTTCTCTGTTTCCCCTTCCATGTGGGCCCAAGTTATTCCGGGAACTGTGGCTGGACCCGCCTGCCAATTGGTTGCATTAACAGGAACCTTGAGCATGGGAGGCATCAATGTAGGTGAATTTGAATCATCAAGCTTCAAAAGATTTTCCGAAGTCAAATCCTGCTCTGGTTTGAGCCCAAAAAACTGCAGGCGGCTGGCCCTGCGGGCTGCCAGCCCGCAAGATGCCAGGGTTCAAGTCTCGTAGTTGTGGCTTTTAAAAAAGCATAGTTGATAAAAGTTTGTCACTTGTGACAGACCTAGTTTTTTGGTACCTTTTTGGATTTTGATTTGACTACTTTTTGATTTCTGCACCCATTAAGAAACTACATGTAGATTTTTAAATAAATTTTTATGAGACAAAATTTAATTTTTTAAAAATAAAGAGCTTATAATAGTTTTTTATATTAAGATTTGAGCAAAACAAATTAAAAAAATTGCCCAAAGTCAAAAAAGCTTTTTTTATCTCTTGAATTCTTTTTTACATATAGAAAAAAATTAAATTTTAAATTTTTTTAATTTGGATGTATCAAATATAAAAAAAAGATTCTTTTGCACTCTGATTTTTGCACTTTCAATTTTGTCCCCTCTATTTAAAGGGGCAAATAAATTCTATTTTAAAAGCCAAATTAATTTTAGGTGTGTTTTAAATTGCATCAATTTGGGCACTTCAAACTTGGTTTTTTGATTTTAGCTACTAGTAATTTTTTTAAAAAAGTCAAAATTAAGAAAATTATTAATTTTCTTGGTAAAATTTTTATTGAAAAAAAGTGCAGAGATCAAAAAAATCCATTGATTTGGAGATTTTGATCTCCACACTTCAACTTTATGCACTTGCCCAATTTGAAGCTTCTTGACTAATCTTAACTTGAGTAAAAATAGCAAGGAAATGTTTAAATAATAATAATTAAAACTGACTCAAGTATGTGTGTCAAAAAGCCCAACATAAAAATTGTCCATGATTAGAAGTGAAAATAGGCAGTCCTGACACAAGAGATATATAAAAAACTAAAATAGTTCTAAGATTACTATAACATTATGAAGCCAATGTTGAAACAGCAGGCTCAACCCGCCAGTCAGGTTCCAAGTAAGCAGGTTTGCAACCTGCAATCTGATTATCCTGTCACTTGAAGCCAGACTAGGAAGTTGACTCAAATTTCCAAATTCAATAACATGAAAAAACAATGATCCCTTACAGTGGATACCTTGTTTTGGTGCTTGACTCATTACCAGGATCAAGCCACCCCCTTCACCATTCAATAGTGTGATCAACACAATCATGTTCCTGTTATCCATGATTCATGTTAACTATATAATACTTATCTCTCAATAAAGAATATTATCTAGTTTTCAAATATTTTCCTCTTGTAACTCTGCTAAAAAAGCACAGTTATGACATTGGTAGCTGAAGTAGGTTTTTCATCCTACTTTATTCCCCAAAATTTTGCCTGTTGCCTGTACTTGCTGCGGCCAACAAATCCTTGATAGAATCATGTCTGGCCTTCTGCTAGACTAGATGCCGTACACGCCAGGTGCCAAAATACCTGATGGCTTTGTACTGTACCAGAACATGGTAATCCTGCTCCCTGCCTTCAACGCCCTGTCAGTGCAAGGGTTCTTCCAGGCACCTGTTGCCATGCCCTGAGCAACTGACAAAGGCACCATGCCAGCCTACGTAGCCCAATGTCTGTACAATGCCTCCTTGGAATCATTTACAGGAGCAAATGACAACAACACCACTGCAGGATTCAATCTGCTCAAAGCAAACTGACACAAATGGAATGCCCTATCTGCTTTTGGATTGTGGAGATATTCATTTTCCTGACCCACAACACAGGCACATGGTGCAACAAGTGGCACAAAGTTCATACCAAGAAGAATTGGGACACTTTCAAACAAGACTTCTTGGCAAGATTTGTGCTGAAGGTCACGGCACTCATGATCATACGCCAAGTGAATAATCTAACCCAAATGGGCACAGTAAAGGGGCTCACCTGCGCTTAAGAGGAACTCCAACTATGTGCCCCCTTGGATATGACTTTTGATACTCCAGCTACCCACCTCATGTACTACAACACACTCAAGTTACATGTAATGAGACATGTGAACCTGGACCAAGTGACCAACCTGCAAAGTCTGTATTGCAAGGCAGAGAAAGCAGAACAAACATCTAACACTCTCCACAAGGCGCAAACTGTAAAAAGAGAGAGACCCAAAGATTATCACCCAGCTGGGCGTTCCAATCAACCACCCCCTGGGAACAACAACAATAGTGCAAACCACAAAACCGCAGGCTCAAATGGACCTGGAAGCAGAAACAACAGCCAATCAAACTGTGCTCATTTCTGTATCACTGCCACACAAAACAACCACAACAAGGGAAAAGTCTAGGGAGATCACTAAGCAAGCCAAGCTCTCCCTGCACAACTCCTGACTTGCCTAATGATGAATACCAACCTGAGGATGTGGATCAGTGTCCAATGATCCAAGTACCCTCAGAGGACCCAGTACTTTACACTGTTGTGACTTGACGCGTGACACAGATACACAACAGGGAATCCTAACCTTAGGATTAGATTTGTACTAAGTCTTGGTTATAATGGCAGGAAAGGCTATGTGATTACCTTGTGGCCCTGATTGAATAATATCTGCTATACATGGCTAGAAAGGCGCCAAAGTACGTGAAGACACAAAGACAAAAATGTGGATAGAACTTAAATTTTATTGGTAAAAGTGAAATGGAATATATACTATGTAGCTTTACCACAAAGCAGTACATGGACAGTAGGATCACTTGCCACAAGCATGAGTGGGGCAAGTGAGTTGTGCAGAATCAGGAAACTAAACAAAAGAATTTCCCAAATCAGAGCCAGACTCATTTCAAAGGGCAAAAGCAAAAGAGATAGATTTGTCCTCAAAATAACCAATCAAAGGCAAAATCAAAACATGGTGAATGGCAGCATTCAAAACATTGCTCCCCTCTATATTGGCCTTAGGGGGGTAGTATTTGCAGAGAAACTTGGCATGTACTTGGAAAAACAGACAACCACTGGAGAGGAGTTTCACAGTGTACTTGGACCCTTGCTTGAAGGTCACTTCTAGAGGGCCAACCCACAACATATCTAGCTTGTGAGTGTGTCCTCTCACTCTATGCTGATAGTAGAGAACATGGTACCCAATGTCAAACTCAGGCAGGGAAGAGTGGCCAAAATTTTTGGAGAGAGCTTAAGCAGCTTGATCTTATACGCAGAGGTATAAGCAGTGGCCTGTATATAAATTATGCAATTGACTAGCTCCTTGATATGGTTGTCAGGATCCATAGCCTTATTAGAGGAGAGTAGGGCCCCCCAAGAGAGACAGAGTGGTGGCCTCACGCCCATACAGCATAGCAAAGGGGTAATACCCAGTGACACAATGTTTGCTAAGGCAATAGACAAAGAGAGCAGAGGTTAAGTATAGATCCCAGTTTACAGCATCAGAGTAAGTGAGTTTCCTCATGATAAAAACCAGTGTCAAATTTGCACGCTTGACTTCCCCATTGGTAGAAGGATTATAGGGGACAGAGAAAGACTTGTGAGACCCCAAGGCTTCAACAACAGAGGTTACTAATATAGTGTTGAACTTAGTCCCATTGTCAGACAACAACACTTGAGGACAATCATGGCAAAAGAATATATTTTGCAGCAGAAAGGCGGTGGTTGTATTGGCAGTGATGTCCTTAGTAGGGCAAACTTCTACCCACTTGTTAAAATTATTGACAGCAATCAGGATAAAGCGGCAGCCAGAGCAAGAGCGGGGGAGAGGCCCTACAGCGTCAATGCTGACAGTGTGAAATGTGTGTTGAGGGGAAACTAGCTTGAACTCAAGAGCAGCAGCTCAAGGTTGTTAGAGCTGACAATCATGGCAACTAGCAATGACATCTGGAATCAGCAGGCAAAGATTTTCCCAGAAGTAGTTCTTCTAGAGCCAGGCATTAGTCTTAGCAACGCCTCTGTGTCCTGTCTTCTTATGAGCTTGAAGCACCAATAAAAGGCAAAGACTAGGCTGTACATAAGGCAAGTAGTGGGCTTGTACTTTCTTGAAAATCTGATTGTCACAAATGAGCGTGTCTTCAGATAATTTATAAAGGGCAACTTGAACTTCTTCTGTCCCTCTTTCCCATGACAAAGGATATCAAATTAGTTTGTACAGCCTTTCAGCCTCAGCAGGGTGTAGAGCAAAGATGGGCATTCTGGACAATCCATCATCATTCTTATGTTAAATCCTGGGGCAGTGCAGCACGGTGGAGTTGTAACCATGCAGGAAGAGAGCCCATCTAGCTAGTTGTCCTTCTGGTTCCTTAAGTTGTTGTAACCATTTAAGCAAATTGTGGTCAGTGACTACAGTGAAATGGGTGCTATATACATAATGGCAGAACTGCTTGACAGCATGCAGCACAACAAGGCACTCTTTCTCTGTTATACTGTAGTTCTTCTCATGCTTATTCAGGACACAATAGGTATAAGCTACAGGGTTCACACCTTCATCATCCAATTGAGCCAATATGGCTCCAATGGCCAGGTTGCTAGCATCAGTATATAGGATGAATTTCTTATTGTAGTCAGGATATACTAGGATGGGGGCTTCTTTAATTTTTTGCTTAAGGGTCTCAAAGGCCTGTTGCTGGCTGGTGGTCCATTCAAAAGGGACATTATGCAACAGCTGGATCAAGGGTTTGCTAGTGTCAGTGAAATCAGGGATGAATTGTCTGTAGTATCCCATCATGCCCAGAAAGACTTGAACTTCTTGCAGGTCAGTGGGCAGAAGCATTTTTTTCAATGGCCTCAACTTTCTTAGTCATGGGGAAAATCCCTGTCTGGGCCACTTCATGGCCCAAGAATTCAAGGTGTTCCTTGAAGAAGGCACATTTAGATGGCTTTAACTTAAGGCCAGCTTCTCAAATCTTCATGAACACTTCTTTGAGATGAGCCAGTTTGTTGGTAAAGGTAGCACTAAAGACTGTTATATAATCTAAGTACACTAGGACGCATGAGAGCTTTAAAGCACAGAGGATGGAGTCCATGGCTTGTTGGAAAGTATCTGGGGCATTTCAGAGTCCTTGCAGCATTTGCATAGGCTCAAAAAATTCTTCAGAAGTGATGAGCGCAGCCTTCTGTTTATCCTCAGGGGAGAGATTAATTTGCCAGTACTCAGAGGCTAGGTCCATAGCAGAGAAGAACTTGGAACCTCCAAGGCGGTGGAGAGCATCATCAATGTGTGGTAAGGGGTAGGAGTTCTTTTTGATTAAAAAGTTTAATTGTTGGTAGTCCATCACAATACAATGACATCCATCCTTCTTTTTTAGTATGAGCAAGGGGGAGGACCATGTATTTGGGAAGGAGCAATCAATCCAGCGTCTGGAATTTGTTTGAGCTCTTTAGACACCTGAGCATCCTCTACTTGACTGTGGTGATATGGTTTAGCGCAGAAGGGGGGGCATTACAAGTATCAATCTGATGAATGACGCCTTTATCTAGACCATAATCAGTGCTGTCTTTAGCAAAGATATCTGAAAACTGATTCAGCAGATCAATCACTTCTTTCTGTTACACCAGGGATAGTTGCAGTAAGTCTTTAGCAGTGAACAAGGATAGGACTTGGGGCTTGTCTTCAGGTTAATTGAAGTCCTGGAACGTATCAAAGGGATGTAGTGATAGGGCGTCAGGAGCATTCAAGAACTTGCCATAACCAACTAACTGCTCTCTAGACACATGTATGGGGAGAGCGGTTAAGTTGGCTACCAGTAATTGAACAGGGTCCTTATGAGAGACATCCAAGATTCACAGACAGAGATAGGGTGTGTTACATCCTAGCAAGGGAGGAGAGTATAACTCTAGAAACATATACTCAGGTAACTCATATGATATTTGGGAGTCTAGGATAGCCTGAGATCCAGGGGGAATGGTTACAGCAGAAGTGGCCAAGAGAGGAATCTCTTCAGACGCAGGGCAAGCCATAGGAAGAAACTTCATTTTGGATGAATGGGTACAGTATTTTAGAGTGAAAAAACCAGTGGGATATTCTAAGGCACATGTCTTGAGATGCTTCCCAGGAACATTAACTGGCTCTTCAAAGATCAGAGAGACCTTGTACCCTAAGATAGAGAGGTAGCTGACCTTTAAGTTGATGATCCCATTGTATTCCCTAAGGAATTGAGTACCAACTAAAAGATTTTAACTCTCATTCTCCAGGACCATGGAAAGTGCAGCTAAGAGAAGCTTTCTAAACCACATAGGGAGAGCAGAATAGGCCCCTATAGCGCAAGTCATGGACAACCCAGCTGTGCCATAAAACTGGTGATAGTTAAGGTTGGGGGAAAGCTTGAGCTTCTTGACAAGCTTCAAGGAGACAACATTAACAGGAGACCTGGTGTCCAAGACAGCCTTAATTTTCACCTTCTGAATAGATATCTCCACATGAGTGGTAGTAAAACCAGGAGGGAGGAAAGCCAGAATGTCTTGGGCTTCTGCCAGCTCTTTGTCCTATTTTTCAATAATGCACCTCAAACCTAGAAACTCCTTGTAGACAGTCTGAAGAGGAAGCAAGACTGAAACATTCTTGAAAACAGTATCAGCTACTTTAGCAGCTTCTTCAGAAGATTCCAAAAACATAGGGGACCTATTAGATTGTGTGAGGTATGGACAAGAGACAATCTCCTTGGCTTTAGGTAGAGGCTTGGTGGTTGTTGTAGATTTCCTAGAACATAGTTTATAAGGGACAGCAATAGTTTTGGGGACAGCAAGAACTGAATACCCATAGGCGTCAGGATCCTCCTCATCTGAATTTTTCATGTCAGAGTCATCAGAGATGTCGTGGAATAGCAGCAGTATGGGAGGAGCCCCAGTGTCAGCAGGCTCAGAGTCAGCAATGGAGGGGAATAGGAGGAGACTGAGAAGAGTTGTCAATCAAGAGCGTCTCCACCTCTAGGTTGACTGTTCTTTTCCCGCCTGTTCCTTGGGATCAGCCCTTTCAACCCAAGGATTGGTGCAGACTTGGGAATGGTGACCTATCTGCCCACAGTTATGACAACCTTGGCATCAAGGAGGATTCTGTGAGTTCATGGTGAGGATAAGAGGGCCACACAAATACAAACCAGATTTAGAGGTGGTACAATTATTCCACACAACTGCCCCAGAATGGGCAAGGTGCATATCCTGAAACAGTGTCTTTATGCTTTTCATAGAAGAAAGCATGGCTTTATGAGCTTTTAAGTAAAGACAAAGAAGCTGGTTAATTTTGAGGGCTTGAGCGCAAGCTATGTACGCTTCATGTGTGGTCAACTGGCGGCTTGTGATCATCTGTTGTCCTTCCATGTAGAATCTATCTGCAAATTCAGCTAGAGTCTTCTTAGGTTTTAAAATAATGTGCATGAAGGCGTCCTTTTTTACTTCCAATCTAAGGCCACCATCAAATTTTTTTGATCAGAAGCTGCTTCATCTCTTCCCAAGTCTCAATGGTGGGCAGCTTGGGCACTACTACCTCCTGACAGACTGTGTGCAGACAGGTTAGAATGTTTTCTTTCTTAACCTCATCAGAGGCTCTCCTCATAGCAGTTTTGTAGATATTTAAGAAAGCCACAATAGTAGAAGTCTTGGGGCAAAGACTTGCTTAAAGGTCAGTTTGAAGTGGGCCTCAGTAGTTGTACCATCATTGTTACTGTTGAGCACATTTATACAAAGGGAGAATTCTGCTTCAGATTCATAGGGGGCTGCCTGGCCCACAGCTGACAAACACTCTCTTTGAGAGTAGTCAAGGTTTCAGAGGTACAGGCACTTGTATTACTAGCTAAGGTGGTTTATTGCTCAGTAAAATCTAGGCACTGACCCTGTGCTGTTACTACTGTGGGAAGTTCAGCCAGTTGAGAGGCAAGAGACAGACCCACTGAAAGGCAAGGAGCAAACCTGTCATTCACTAAATTAATTAATTTGCTCATTTCTTGTACATCTTTATCAAGTTTAGAGTGGTCTTGCTTCAAATGATTCACCTCATTGGCTAGAGCTATCAACTCTCTAGCACAGTGAATGCAGGGAGCTTCTAACAAGCCAGGGAAACAGCCATTGTCATTGATAACCCCATTTGGACTAACAGCAGACGTCATCATCTCACACAAGGTAGCAACCTCTTGTTGTAATTCAGCAACTTGAGTTGTCAGAGCAATCATTTGGGGATCTGGCTGAGGAGCTTTGATGAGGTGATCTTAACTGCACTTGGACACTCTTGACTCTCAAATGGCATCCCATAGTCTCTGCTCTCTATCCGCCAAATCATCAGATGGAGGAGAAGAAAAAGCATCTGGTGTAGGGGTAGACAATTCATTCACTTGATTCTGGAGTTTGGCAATGGTAGCGGCAGTAGCAGCCCTTTCTTGATCAAATTCTTTGCCAAGTTTGTGGAGGCCTTTAGCAGCAAGGGCTGCTACTTGATGTAGTTGGTCAAAGGAGTAAGCACTGAACTCATTGAGCTGCTGCACAAGTTTTTTGAAGTCAGTGAGATAGGCATTCAGGGTGGAATCTACTTGGGTGCGCCAGGGCTGTTCCAACTGGCAAAACTCATGTAGACGCTCTCTGATGTACTTGGGGATGGGCTGGCACATTTGTTTAATGGAATTGACCAAGCAGGCTTAGGATGTGACATAGTTGTACTGATTGTCTGATACAAAGGAAAACAAGGAGTGGATCCACTGGTGGTAGGCCGCAAACTGATCCCAGTGATGAGTGATGGCTGATTGTAGAGATGAAATTTTCTGGAAATGGAGCCCTAACACCATTTGATGATGAGCTAAGGCGGGTTGTACAAAGGATGACAATAGGTGTTCAGCAAAGCCAGCCACTGAGAGTAGATGCTATGGAAATTGTGTAGCCACAATCAATTTGTAGTATTTTGCTTGATTGAACTGAAGCTGGAGGCAAGGGATGGCTCCATCACAGGCTATCCCAAGGGCTACTGTCATGACTTGTTCCAAGTCAGGGGTACCCAGAGAGTAGGCCACTAGGCAGGGACCATTCCCAAGGTTCAGCACAGTAGGGACAATAGGCAGGTCTGTGATGTTTTCCTCAATAGAAGGACTAGTAGTTTCAGGCAAAGTTGGCTCTTGTATGGGAGGAGGCAAAGGTCCTGAAAACGTGGTTGCAAAAGGGATAACCAAGGGGCTTACAGCCCCTGTAGTGAGCATCATTTTTGTTGTGACCTGAGGCGCGGCACAGATACACAACAGTGAATCCTAACCTTAGGATTGGACTTGTACTAAGTCTTGGTTAGAATGGCCAGGAAGTCTATTTGATTACCTTGTGGCCCTGATTGAATAATATCTGCTAGACATGGCTAGAGAGGCGCCAAAGTATGTGAAGACACAAAGACAAAAATGTGAATAGAACTTAAATTTTATTGGTAGAAGTAAAATGGAATATATACTGTGTAGCTTTACCACAAAGCAGTACGCAGATGGTAGGATCACTTGCCACAAGCATGAGTGGGGCAAGTGAGTTTCAAAGAATCAGGAAAATGAACAATTGAATTTCCCAAATCAGAGCCAGACTAATTTCAAAGGGCAAACACAAAAGAGAGGGAT
>QTSX02006180.1:0-14708 GCA_014839935.2 Entomophthora muscae
CCACTTAATATATTAGAAGCCTGAATAATTGCACATATATATTTATAAGATGAATATTTTAACAATCAACTGTATGCACAATGCATTTTTCTATATGTTAATTTAATAAAAAATATTTTTAAATGTGTACTTAATTTCTTTTGTTGTGGATGCTTCAGTTTCATTATTAAAATAAAAATTCAGCTTTTAAAAGTGTCAATATTGACACTTTAATCATGAAAACAAATAAAAACCTGATTTTTATTAGTAAATGTAAAGGAAAGATCAGGTTAAATTGAGTTTTTTACTTAGATTAATATTTAATTATGTCAAAATGGCCACAATTTTGTCATGTTTTCTGGGTTCACACCCCTGAACGCTTTAAAAAATGGGAATTAAGCTTAGCACAACTAGCAAAAAACATAGGAGATTTTGAGTTTTGAGTCAACAATGACCATGTCAACAAAGTGTTGACATGGGTGCTGTTGCCCCAAATGATGATCCCTTTACAGTGAACAACTTGATTCAGCGCTTGGCTCACTAAAAGGATCAAGCCACCCCCTCAACCATCTAAACAAGTAATCTTTACAATCATGTTCCCTCTAGCTGATTCACAATTACTATATAACAATTATCCTTCAATAAAGAATATTATCCAGCCTCCAATTACTTTTCCTCTTGTAACTCTGCTAAAACATCACAGTTACAGCATTGATTCCAAGGAGAGAATGATATGTTTTGCCACTTCTCAAGATTTTTGCAACCTTCTCAGATGCAAGACCTGGCTTGAAAGTGGCATTTTCTCCACCTTTCCAGACCTACTTAGCCAGCTTTGAAACATTAATTGTAAATTCACTGCCACCTCTGGCATTAGACCGTGCAATCTTCCCTTGTTGTACCAAGAAAGGCCCAAAAACGCCTGCCAAACCTCTCCCTTCTTTAATTGATTTAGCATACACGGTTGATGAGAGGTTTGTGTTAGCCTACCCTGCAGACCCTTTGCCTTTGGTGGCTCACCTGGGAAGAAACACTGGTTAATTTAGACTATTTATTAGTGTGGTGTTGTCCACTTCTGAAAACCATTAGAGCTAGCCAATCAGAGGCTGCCACATTGACACCAAACAACATAAGTGAATTCCAAATGACCAGTACCTCCCAGCCAATCAGATCTGCCCGCAGAAATTAGAATGAAACCCTCCAGTCTCCCTGCTCCTGCCCAGCAAAGTTTTGTCTCCAGCCAATTGGATTTAGAGCCCACTGTCATGTGATCAGTTTTATTGCAAGCCGTTCCTTTTAATCAAGCAAGGGGACTTTCAGTCCCCTGCTTGTCTATTTTTCAAATATATTAAAGTTTGGTGTTTTGCAACTTAAATTTTAAATTTTATTGCTGCCAGGAACCCAGTTTGTGTTCTAGCAGCCCTAAGGATTAAAGTGTTAGTTTTGGCTTTAAGCTTACCTTGTACTAGCTGGTTTCAAACCCGGCTTCTCTTCTGGCCTCCTATACTAGGGTTGTTTTACCTAGTTGTTGTCTTTTTTGCTTTTGCTTTTGAAAATAGAGTTCAAACTCTGTATTTTGAATTGATTTTCTTTATAAACTCTATTTTTATTCTGAAATTTCTTTTTAAATTGTTGTTTTTGAACCCGTTCTTCATTGCTGTTCTCTCCAAGGTTCCCACAACCATTGTAAAGCTGTCTGAACCAGTTCTGTTACAGTTTGGCTTTATTTTGCTAAGTTTACCCTACCAGCACCCTTTTCACCTGATTTTTGCCAGAAATTTATACCAACCTGCTCCAAATTTTGCAAGGAATATTCCTATGATGCCCCCTGCGCTCAGGTTTGTGGTTTTCTCCCTGGCTCCATTCTTGCTACTTCTGTGGTCCACCTCCCCCAATTTGTGGGGGGAATATCTTCGTCTGCCAGGCTTGTAGGTAGAGACCCCTCTAGTCTTTGGGACCTCCCCAGTGGCCTCCTCTTTTCAGGAGAGGCTGTGGTCAAGAGCCTGACGTGTGATGACTTGGATTTGAACACAGTGGATCATACCTCACCCGTTTCAGAAGAAGCTGTGCCTCCAATGTGCCCTCTCCCCAGCGTGGTTCCAAGCTCCTCAGTACCCCTTGGTCCCTCCAAGGTTTCCTCTCCCGCTCCCACCTGCACCCCTTGGTTGCTCACCAGCCTGATATTGATGGGCTTAAATGCCTACTTCCCTCAGTTGTCCCTGGTGTCCTCCCTGTGGTCCCCTCTCCGAGCGGCCATCCCAGTTCTTCACTGGATGGCATCCTGGTGGTTTGTTTCACAGGGATGGGAGCCAAACTTAGTTAGTTTAGCCCCCCCTCTCTTACATTAATGGGAAGGTTGGCAATCTAGATCTTCCCCTTATCTACTACTTTCTTCCCAATAAAAAGCAAGATAAATATGTCCATGCTCTCACAATTCTTAAAAACTAACTGGGTGAAATCATCCTCACCTTAGAAGAGAAGCCCAAGGAGTCCAGAGGGTGCAAGAAGAAGACCTCCTCCCAGAAAGAATACACCATCACCAAGAAGCAGCCTGAGAGCTTATCTTAATATGACAGTATGGTAGTTGGCTTTGAACAGCCTCAGTAAAATGAATTTATTCAATCCTTCAAGAGCTCTCATCAGGTGTGATATTTCAATTTCTGCCAAGCACTCTGCTGCTGCCTGCAAAAGTGCTCAGACCTTCATGAGCTGGTGAATACCAAGGAGGTAAAGAGGCTGAAGATGCCTTTAACTGCTTTGCTGCCTTTTTCCTGATGAGAAGGAAGGAGACCAATGCCTTCTATGATGCCCTCCACTGCTACTCATGTATCATTACCAATCATACAGCATTGGCTCCTTTCATCAAGTATTTTGAAACTCAGCGGGTTGGTGTTTTCCAAGGAGCAAACAACTTCAGAAAAAATGATGAATCAATTCAGTGGAACTGCTTCAAGCAGGTCAAAGCTGGGTTGATCAAGTCCACCTCTTCCAGTGAAGTGTGACATATTCAATTTGAAACCAATGTCAAGGTTAAGAAGCTCATATTTAATAAGATTCTTGTTTGCTTTAAACCCCAAACAATAATATTGATGTCAGAACTCACTTTTTATAGCTGCTACTCTGATTACAATACTTAACAGTTATAAATTCTGTCTTATTCCTTGTGATGCAAGCATTCCAATCTTACATTCTATGAAATTACATACCATTCCTTCCCTTTTATGCACTTACCTTATTTTCCCTCACAATTTGGTCCCATAATATCTATGCTAAAGTAGCTAGTTAAATATCTGAAGCTTACTTTTTTATAAGCAGGGGTTAAACCTGGAACCTTAAGCTCTCTTTGGTTTGATTAATCAATGTCAAATATTTTAATTACCTTTATTTCTTCTCACTGTTCTTTTATTGGATACTGGATCAGTTTTTGCTTATCCTTCTCACTCTTATTTTTGCTCTTGATTATGTCACCTTCTCTTGGCTTGCTTGCACCTCTGGCTTCTTATTTTAACTATCTTTAGTTAAAAGCATTATTTTTCTTTCTGTGCACCACCTCTACAATTTTCTTATCACCAAAATATTCTTTATCAAGGATTAAGCATGTTTTAATAATGCTTTGCAAGCCTCACTTTACCTCAAAACCCAGGCTACAATAAAAAGAGCTTGAGTTTCAGCAATCACAAGTTAAGTTGAGATTGTTTGACTTGCACCCCAAAAAGGTACCTGTTAGGTTTTGTGACTTTTGTTTTTCTTGACTATTTTTTCTCTCTTCCCATTTCCATCTTTGAACCCTTAGCTTTACTTCATGATCCCTTTTGATTATATTTCCTAATAGCTCAGTATCCTTTTTAATGATACGCACACTTTGATAGTCAATAGTTTAAACCTCCAGTTAGTGGTGATCAGCACCTTGACCTTGAAATTGGATTCTTAACCCAATCTTCTGTTATTAAGACTGGGCTTTATTTTATATCCTTAGGTTTGATCAATTGCCTTAGTCCTTACTTTACTTCTTATGGGTTATTAGGGGCCTTAATTCAGTTATTATTACAAACCTTGTCTACTTTTCTATATTCAACCAATATAAATATTCTAGGATTAAAGGGTTTAGTCTATAATAATTTTCCCAGAATCCTTATACCTTACAATTGGACTGTCTGTTCAAGACTGGCATCAAGAGCAAGGATGACCCTTAAAGGGGACAAATGTGGTCAAGAGGTATACTGAGATTTGTAAGGTTGTCCTTGTCTACAACCCTAAAGATAGAAAGATTGGGCATCTTCTGACCATCTCTGTTGCTCTTTTGATTGATGTTTGAGCCCTTTCCTGATAGCTCTTGTTTATATTCTCTCTATTTTTCTTTTAACTTTATTGTTTTTGGCTTCTCTTTAGTATGTGGTACTCTTATATAAGTTTTTTAAAGTATAGGTTGTAGATAGTTTAGATGAAAACAGCTGTTTTTGGATGCATTTTAACTTTGGGGCTTTACACCGCTGGTTTGCTAAAGATTGGCCCTTTTTTGTTGAGGATTTGGAATCCTGAGCCTTTTATAGGTCTAGAAATGTTTATAAAACAATCTCTGGATGTTCTTTAATGTTCTTTTGGCTTCAGACATAGCTAAAATTTAATGTGGTGATTTTCTTAGCTGTGATGCGGTAAATTTAAATGCCATATTTGCTATTACTTTCAAAATGGCAGTTTCTGAGCTGCTGGGGTTGAGACAGTGTGTCCTACCCTTTTGCAACCGAGGATCACTAGTAAAAAATGGCTCAAGTTGCTTAAGAAAACATTGCACAGTGGTTTAATACAGTAGTTTTAAAAGCTATGGTGTTAAGCAAAAAAACTCATCTGTAAGAAAAATCAATGGATCTCAGAACAAAAAAGAAATAGATCTGGATCTATTGTTAATTGATATAAATTTGTTTTTAAAATTTTGTTTGCATCTGAAATGATTTTGTTTAAATCTCAGTTGTCTTCAGCTACAGATTAGTTTTTTTCTTAGCACCAGAGCTTTGAAAACCACTGTATCATGACTAATTTTTATTTTAAAGATGTTCAGTAATTGAGTAGAGATGGTCAAAAGAATAGTTAACATTTGAAATTTTGAGTTCTCACTTTGCTAGTGGCAACTTGGGGATTCTCAGTACAGTAGTTTTAAAAGCTATGGCAACAACCAAAAATACTTCAGATTTAAACAAAATGATTTCAGATTTGAACAAAATACAAGTTGCGCAAGATTCACGATTCAATTAATTTATAAAATTTTGGTTAATAAATGAACTGTCAAACAAAAAAGAAATTTCACTAGTCCATTATACAAAATTATATCAAATATCAAGCAGTGTAGTTCAAACCACAAACAAAATGAACTGACGCAACAAGTGAAATGGATGGATGCTGTTCCAGAGTATATTATAATCCAATCAGGATTCATATGAGGCACCAACAGAAGGACTAAAATGAAACAAAATTTGAGCAATCTGGAAGCAAGATTCCACAAGCACAAAACAAAATGAACTCACACAAGATGTGTAGTATGAGCAGCCTAAAATAGAAAAATAACAGTTTAACAGCCAATCAACAGCTATCCAATTTAGGAACAGAGGCATTTTATTCATTTTCATTGATCCTTATTTGTGTATAATGGTTTTAAGAACCTTCCAAATATGGACTCAATATTACAATAAAAATAAATCTTTAAATTTTAAAATTTCTACTTTTAGTGATTTTATCCTAGGTTTTAGTTCAATATGGGTTTCAACAGCAACATTTTTGATGGCACCAGCAGCCAAGCCAGCTTCAATGGAGGCAAGGCTCAGAACTTGGAGGCACCTGTTTACACCCAAGCCTTTGAGGCAGGTAACAAGAAAGCTGACCTGTACCTGACCACCGACCCCTATGGCTTTGACTTGTTTGAGAGTCACTTAGAGTCTAGCTCTGCCCCTGCCCCTGCTCCCGTACCCACCCCCGCACAAGCTGCCCACCAACCAACCAATCAGTATGGCAACCTTGATTTGGAACAACTTCCTGCCACCAGCCAACCTGCCCCCTATAGCCAATCAGGCTTCAACTCCCCTGGCCCAGTGCCCCAAGCAACAAATCATCACTGCCCAAATTCTTCAAGAAATTGTGGCACTAAATCTACAGGGTCTGTCCTGGGAACAGATTGCTGCCCAGTTGCAATTTACCTGAGCTACTTTCATGTGGGAATTCAACAACCTAATGAACAGGGGGAATTTGATTGGGACAGCCAAGAAGCCCAAGAAGGCCCCCGAGTCACAAATATCTGAGGTATACCCAATCAGACTTGACCTCCTCCAGCGGGATCCCAAGCTTCTATTGACCCAGGTCTGGAAGCAACTTGTGCACCATGGCATTTGGGTTCTGAGCGCATGGTTCAGCTCTGGATGTATGGGAAGGTGGCTTCAATACAGATTCTTACCAATTTTGCCAGCAACCAATGGGATGGCGCTGAGGATTCCCTGTATGACACCACCATCAAATCAACCCTGGTCTGATGCCTGACTAGTCTACCTAATGATGTCATGATCATCTCCTATTACAAGATATCAATAGCTTTTGATGATTTTGGCGAGCAAGAAAGAGCCGCCACTCAAAAAGGAAGGAAGAAGGTCAAGAAGGGGACTTTCATTGGTACATTTCTGGCTGTTTCAGCCAAGGGTTTTGTCTACTATCAGACAAACCCATATTTCATTGATGGCTACTTGTACAGCCATATCCTTGGTGGATTACTCAAATTCTGGGATGGCTCAAATTCCAAGTACTGGGTTTTCTTGAGCCATCAGATGGAGGGTAGCTCCACCGCCCTTGAGGCCATCCAGCAACACGGGCATCAGGCCTCTGTGTACCTAGCTGGCCACGCAGACATCCATCTGGCTGATGTTGTCTTCTTTAACATTTGAGATACACTACAGGAGCGCCGCCCTCTGGCTTTCAACAACCTCTATCTTGGGGTCCTTGACCACAATTTTCTCTTTGGTCGCCAGATGGTGGCTGACTTATTTGCGCAAATGGTTTTCCATGTGAACCTGGGCAACCAATCATGTAAGGATAAGCGCCTTCCACCTTGGGCCACTGCCACCTACTAGCCCATCCAGCCAATGACCAATGAGGAATACAACAAGCGTTATATGGCAGCCATCATGCAAAATCCTCCTGCCTCCACCCCCGCCACCAACACCCCTCACCCACAAGCCCAACCCACCCAATCCCAGACCCCCCAGGCCAGCACTGCCTCTATGTCTTCCTTCCTGCGCTATTCTGCCTCCTAGGCATCACTCTTCCCTGCCCCAATAGACCCCCTGTTGCCAAACATTTTCTATTTATATTATCTTTATTTTGAATTTCAATTGTTCATGTTCTCTTTGTTTATAGTTGGTTTTATTCTTTATGTTCAGCTTATTTCTATAAAATCATATATTTACTATGCCATGTATCTAGATCCAGAACACAGTTATTTTTAGTACCCAAACACAGCCCCTTGTGAAAATATTAACAACAATTTGGTGATCAGCTAAATTTGAATTAGAAAATTATGTGTTAACTGTTTTTAGATAAAGTTGTTACTGATCTGAATTCAAAACCTTAATGATTAACTTTAAGCCAATCAGGAGCCAAGTGATAAAGTGATTTTTGTGACATAAAGGGTCATTCAATAATTCTTTGATGTATGTGCGCTAATTAATATGATTGGCTGGATGTTTTGCCATTGTACACCACTGCCGCTGTGGCAAGTTATTGATGGACTAGTGATAACCCAGCAGCTGATTGGACACTAGTCCATCAACAACTTGCCACAGCGGCAATGGCGTACAATGGTAAAACATCCATTAAATCATATTAATTAGTGCACATACATCAAAGAATTATTGAATAACCCTTTATGTCACAACAATCACTTTATCACTTGGCTCCTGATTGACTTAAAGTTTATCATTAAGGTTTTGAATTTGGATCAGTAACAAATTTATCTAAAAAACAACTAACACATAGTTTTCTAATTCAAAT
This sequence comes from Entomophthora muscae, assembly GCA_014839935.2. Taxonomy (NCBI): domain Eukaryota; kingdom Fungi; phylum Entomophthoromycota; class Entomophthoromycetes; order Entomophthorales; family Entomophthoraceae; genus Entomophthora; species Entomophthora muscae. The sequence goes on from QTSX02006180.1 coordinate 8,002, forward strand.
TTAGCTTATCACCAAATTGTTGTTAATATTTTCATAAGGGGCTGTGCAAAGCGCCAAAAATAATATGATAATCAAGGAAACAATGCCAACACAAAACAAACAACACATATTGAGATGAGCGTAAAAGATATACAAAATGGAAAAAAAGATGGGATAATGTAGTAAATGGGAAAAAAAGGGATAAACAAAGAGTCAACAGTATCAAAATAATACAGAATTTATTGGGGCAAAAGCTATAAAAACATGAAAAGGTTTATAAAAATTCAATGAGAGATTTGGTGTCATGAATGACATTTCAATACTTGTATTGAAAACCCAAGAGTTGAGCCCCAGTTCCCAGAAGGCAGATCAAACCCTCCAGGACAGTCCAGGACCTGCCAATCCATTAAGTCACAGGCTCAAATTGTTAAATTACTCTGCGACCCGGCGGCCTACTACGGAGGATTCCCTGAATAGTTGCCAGTCTGCTGCCAAGCTGGTGCCAATGAAGACCCATACCTACAAAGGAAATGTAACCTGGCTAACGGAGGTTGGGGAAGGACCTACTGCCACCTGCCAAGAGCCAATACTGGAGCTTTGGAATCAATGCTGGAAGCCCTGGAATCAAACCCTGATCCTCCAAAGACTACTTGAGTCACGCAAAGTGGACAGGAACCCGCCCACTTGCTAAATTGCATACCTGAGTTAACGAGTTGCTCCAAGACCCGCCAGTCTCCTATTGACAATTCCCCAAATGATCTTCAGATTGATGCCAACCTTGAGCCACCAAAGACCCAAACCTATGCAGAGGTTGCAGCTTGCCTTAGGGAGGTTAAAAAAAACCTATTTTTAACTCTGCCAATGACCACCAGCAACTGCCTACATAGCATCCAGAGAGGGTAGTGCAATTGAACTACTCAGGTGACATAGTGAACAGTGGTGGCGGAAAAAAGCATTGCCACTTCTATTCACCAGAGCAGGTGCTACCTGGATCTGCCGCCCTCAAGACTCTAAGCCAAGATTCATGCCCCGCCAGTGCCTTGTCTGCAAACCTGAACCCTGCAAAAATTGAAGAAGAAAAGTCCCATGGTATAAAACCCCTGGCAGTATGGTGAAGACCACATTGTCATTTTTGATAATAAAGTTTTATGAACCTTTGGTTTGAACTAATCTTAACTTATCTAGTCTTAGTGATCTTCCATCTTAATTCCAGTCAAGTAGACTACCAGGCTGCCGCCCCCTCCCAAGACTAATCTGCCAAATCACCCCAAGCATTATACTGTCACCCAGGAGCCCCCTTTGGACCTGTGCACTTTACTAAATACCCCCCAACCCGGCCTATTCAGAGTACAACTTGGAAACCATCCTTATCACTGACCCATTGGCAAGGACTAAAAGTACCAAATACATAGGACACAAAGGAAAGAGGGTCAAGATACCGACCTTATTGTTCAAAGACAAGTACAATTACCTACCAGCGTATTTTGTTCCCATGACTCCATCATTAACCCCAAGACCAGACTGCTCACTGAAACCTACAGCCGCAGCCGAGACCACCTCTACCCAACTTTTTGGAGTACTATACATTACTTTGACAGGATTGATGGAATCCATGGTCCTCAACTCTGGACCCTGGTCCTTACTTGGGCAATCTGTATCTTATATTATCAAGTTAGCACCCATTCTATGGTGGGCCTTACCCACTGGCTTGGCTGCGCCTCACCCCAAGCCGCCCAATGCCTCTACCTATGACTGGCTTCCTGACAATTGGAGAAGCTTTTGAAGGATCTCAACTTGGCAATTGCCAAAATCAAAGACATTGACCATAAGGTCAAAGCCAAAGTGAAGTCTGCTGTCCTTGACGGAGACAAAATAGACAAGGTGTCCGCAAAGGCCTTAATGACAAAAATGCCAGAAACCCCTGAGAAGACCATTGAGCATCTTCTCAACATCCAGAAGACGGTGGTTGAGGGCCTGCAATTTAAGGCATACAATCTTTCTGCGCGGTTTGTCTGGGTTGACAATCCAGAGATGTATGAACATCTCAAACTTGCCAAGCGTGCCAGAGCAGAGGATAAAGAATTGCCCGCACAACTGCTTGCGCCAAGAATGGCCAAGCCTGCTGAAGCGGCCAGCAAGGAAGAAACACATGAAGGTAACATAAAAAAATAAAATTAGTAAAAATTTGTAAATACTTACCTGGTTTTTAGAGAACTTAGACGGTGAACTCCACCAAGTCTTGGTCCCCTTTGTCCCTGCCACATTCTACGCCAACTACACCACTCACGTGGCCAAGCAGCTGTATCTGTCCCCCCTGTCTTGCGGGAGCTGGAGGACTGCATTCATGGGTCCTTTCCAATGTTGCGGGAGGCATTGGCCGGGCTGACGCATGGCAAGGGGGCATCCAAGTGGGCAGTTACTGCCTACAAGGATGCCCACCTGGACCCAGTTAACCTCAGTGGAGTTTACTGTGTAAACTCCATTGAGCTTTTTGGGACGTCCTGGCAACGCTCCCATTCAAGAACGTATCAGAGATGGGCCGGGCTCATACGGCTGCTCGCTTCTGCTACCCGTTGGAGCACACCCTGTCTTACCTTCTGGACAACTTTGGGCGTGCTGTGGGGAAATTGGCTGTTGCAGACGCAACAGCTGTCAAGAAGACAAAAATCCTCCTTGCCAACTTTGGGTTGGTGTGGAGTGCCAACAAGACTGGGGTCCCTTCAGCCATGGAGCTGATCTTTGCGAAGACCAAGCATGATAAGAAGATCAGTGTGGTTTTCAATAAACTATGCAAGTTTACAGAAGCCTTTTCTGGGCAAAGGCTTCATCTGGTGGTTTACCTTGGGTATCTCTTCTACTTTGGAATAGGCGCCAGCGTGGAGGATCTTGATGGGGTCCTTCTAGGAATTGATGAGGCCCAGCTCTCACTTGACGGGAAGAAGGTCCCCTGGGTATGACTTGGTGGATCACATCATCCAGGATGCCCTGGTCCTGTCTGGTATCTACAGGTTTGCAGCCCCACCAGAAAAGCTGCTCCTCCATTTGCACCTAACCCTACTCCCCTTCACCAGCAGGTGGGAGTTTTTTAATAAGGGTGTATCCACCATACACAGTGTGGCAGTTGAGGTTGTGCGCCACCTCCATTGTGGGGTGGGTACATACAGAAGAACTCACTACAGGCACACTTAATAAATTCTCTCTTCCAAATAATTCCATTGCAATTTATATTATTCTTATTATAATAAAATTTTCTAATTCTTATTTTAGCAAATTAGATTTGCAGAATATATCCCAGAGAAGGTTTAATAAAAGCATAAAAATATATTTCAATAAAACCTTCTTCTGATTTGTACACATTACATTTAACTTTTTTTATTATTATATTTATTTTCCAAAAGTGATATTAATGTGTTTGCGTAATTCAGTATCAAGCGTTTGGGATACCCTTAGATGACACAATAAAAAATGATTATAAATAAATAAATTACTAACCTTCATTGATTGTCCTGCTGAATGTGATTGCGGGCTTGGAAGTATCTAAATATAAAATGATAATTAATAAATCTTGAATAGTAAATTAGAGAATGTAAAAAAATTGGACACACTAAGCCTTTAATTGATTGGCTGTTTGGCTAAGCACTCAGGGATGAACAAATCAGCATGACCATATAATTTGGCCACAGTCTCAGCTGGGAGGGTGTGGATCCTGGCCTACAGCAAATTAAAGAGGTCCTTGGTCCCAGTTGGGGTTCCTTGCTTGACAACTTGCTTGAGCCACCCAAAGACTTCCTTGATGGGATTTAGGAATGGCAAATAAGCAGGGAGGAAGAGAAGGCGCAAATTTGCCGTGGCCAATTGCTGGGGGCCCACTGCGCTGTTGGTGTCAATCATTGGGAATTCCTCAAGAATGTCAGCCACTTTATGGAGACCAACATTGTCCAGCACAATTATGTGGGTGAAGCCCGGGCTTGTGTACCTCAGGTGCTCCTGGACCAATCAGAGAAATGATAGAAAGATACAGCTGTTGTGGGAGCCCAGTATCATTTGGTATAGCTCAACCCCTTTGGACCGAGGAGAGCCACCATTGAGTAGGCTGTGGCGCGGACTGCAGCACCCCAAGCCATCCTGTCATTGGTGTCATGGTAGGTTCCATAATGCTAGGTATTGTCCGTCCAAGTAAGAAGGCTTGAAAGGCCGGAAAACCTGTATAAAAACTAACCAAGTTAACGGATTTAAACCAAACAGTCAATTGAAAATGAGTCACAGCTGCTCCAGTCTGCCAGCTGAAACCAGCTCCCCTTTTCAAACTGACGTTGATAAATTGACGTAATATGAGGTTCACCTGATATAAGCTTGTTAATCAGCATGGTTGTCAGAAACTGGTCATGCAAGGGTTCTTTGCAACCTGGACTAGATACTTACTTGACAATGTGGAAGGAATAGGAGGTCAAGACTCAGGTGGTATTGCTTAGTCAATTTTTGATATATATTGAATAATTTTCACTGTTTCAACTCTAAGAGTTGAGTCCTCCTAAATTTACTCAATAAAAATCAATTATCCCAAGTTCTAATTTTAAATTTTAAAAATGCATCCTGTGATCAGGTTGTTGCGGTATATTCTGTACAATCTGATTCTGAACCAAATCATTTCAGGAAGATGGGGTCCTTCAGCTGGAACTTTGTCGTTGGTGCCGCCAAATGTCAATTTCATGCCAGCCAATTTTGTAGCTCCTCCCCCCATTCTTGAAACTGAAAATTATTTCACTTCCCAATGCCCAGAATTTTACACTGAAGATGCATTGATGCTTTCCCAGGTCATTTATCTTGGATTACTTTGGTTAGGACTCATTGTTCTACTTAATCCTGGAGTTACAATTGGAAATTTTGCAAAAAAATATCTGAAGCTGTGTTGGTGGTTAATCATCAATTCTATGTGGATTTGGGTGGTAATTCCCCATCACTTAGAAACAGCTTCATATTATCCAGTGATTTCTGTCACAATTGGAGCCTTTGGGAACATAGCCATATGCATTGCACATAGACGAGGCAAATGCTGATTTGTCAATATAGTAAAATTTGACCGTCCCCTTGGCTTTGAGGGCAGTGTACGCCTCTGCATATTTTTTATGAGTCTCAACATTGGCTGGGCTGTTTCTGTTGTACAGAGATACCCTGAGCTTTTTCCAGGAAAAGCACATCTTCTTCAGCAGATGGTAGTAAAAGGAAATGGAAGCCACAACCCCAAAAGTGGACTTGACCATTGCCTGTATATTTTCCAGTTCAAGATGGCAGTCCCGGGTGATCCACTGGTGGATTGCCCATTTATCCTCCTTGGTGAGCATAGTGGAGACGCGCAAGGATTTCTCTGCAGCAAGGACTCAGCCAGTATCAATGAACTTGTTGAAGGTCTTGCTGGCGTACTTGGGATCCACTCCAACAAGAGCCGCAGCCGCCTTGTAATTGCCTGATTCACGCATTAGCTTAAGCAGGATAATGTGTTTAATGTTGGGGATGCACTTCTGAGCAGGCTTTTTAGTGGTGGGGATTGACTCATTGGCATTGGGCACAACACAGGGCATGGGCACCTTAGTGTAAAATGCAGCAACATTTTTGGGCACCAACTGTCCCTCATCAGTTCTGAAGAATTCAGGCTCCTCGTCCTCTTCCTGATCACCATCACTGACGTAGGACTTGTAGCTAGTATCAAGTACAGGCTTCACCTTCTCCAGCATGGCTGACGGGACTGACTCTTATTGGTACACAATGTTAAACACATACAAAGTAAGTTTTACCTCCTTGTTTCTAACTTTCTTTGTAGTGGTGACCTTGGTGGGCTTCCAGGTCAGCTTTGGGACCTGAGGGTTGATGCTCTGCACCCTAGAAGCTTGTGCTCCTTGGACTGGCTGTGTCAGTGTAGCGTCATTATGGAACTCTCCTCTCCCGTCTCCTTCTTGAGTAGGCACTTGGGTTGCACTAACTCTATTCTTTGACCCGCAGGGGCAACTGCGACCACGGCACACAACGGGTGTATTGGTACTCTGTTGTTGTGTTTCTTCCATTTTAAAATTTAATAAAATATTAAATAAATTTCAATTAAGTTACTCCCTAATTTTATTTTTTGCTTTTATCTGAATATGGATATTTAATTAGAGTTTTTCTCTCCCAATATCTCAATTATAGATTTTTTATTTCTTAATTAGTTGTTTTTGGTTTTACAACGCCTATTTTAGAATACTCAAAAAAAAAATCCACTCAATTTCCTAGATTTTACTGCCAAATTCAAACACCCAAGACAATATTTTTAAAATTTATGTTTCAGATCTTGTGTCTTATTTTAGATACCTTGGTATCATTCATGATTACAATCCATTGCACACACTGAGTGAGTGATTTTGTTTACATAGTGAGTTGCTATTGTGTTTCATTTCTTGGTTTGAGTTTTGACTCACTTTTGCTTGGGGTGTATTTTTGTCACCAATTCACATAGTAAACATATGTACACTGAAAGTCAACTCCACACCATTTTGTTTGTGAATCAATGTATTTCAGATTGTATGTTGAATGGTTTTGCTTTGTGCGGGAGCCCTTTGTTGCTGTGTTGACTCATTTTTCCATTAATGCCAATAAACTCTGTTAACAGAGTGTATATTTTAACCTGAGAGTTGGATTTTGTTAAATCTGAAATCATTTTGTTTAAATCTGAGGTATTTTTGGTTGTTGCCATAGCT
>QTSX02006181.1:0-14642 GCA_014839935.2 Entomophthora muscae
CGCCACCAAACAACAGTTTTGCCAGTATGGCACCCGGGCTCCTGATGACCTTCCTGACAACCTGCCCCCAGAGGAGGCCGACCTTCAGTTGGGAGAGGTGTCAAAACAGCAGGCTTGACCTGCCAGCAAGGTTCCAAGTAAGCGGGTTTGTGACCTGCAATCTAATTATCCAGTCACTTGAATCCAAACTGGGAAGTCAACTCAGATTTCCAAATCCAACAACATGAACAAATGCTGACCCCCTACAGTGGATACCTTGTTTTGGCGCTTGACTCATTACCAGGATCAGGTCACCCCCTTCACCATCCCACTGTGTGATCACCAATCTTGTTCCTACTATCCTTGATTCACATGAACTATATAATCACTATCTCCCAATAAAGCTTATTATCTATCTTCTAAATATTTTCTCCCCTTGTAACCTGCCAAAACAGCACAGTTACAACAATATTACGCTTTACCAGCAGACTCAAGGATTTTATGATAAACTGGTAAAGAGTTTTCATACCTCCAAGTACAGCATTATGCTCTTTCTCCATAATTTTCTCGACTGAAAGTATGCAGACCTCAACCTAGATGGATCCTGAATTTGACACAGGACACATTTTGGTGGTCTCTGAGAGCAGGTTAACTACAATTCTCATGACCTTTAATTTTTCTCCTACATTTTTTGAGCTCAAAAGCAAATTTCATATGATATTGTTTTTACTATTTGCAATAGCTTAAATTGAGATACTGTCATAACTGAGCTGTAATGTACGGGAATAATTGGAAACTAGATAACTATCTTTATTGAGATATGAGAATTAATAGTTGGGATGAATCATTATAAGAGAACAAGATTGTGTTGATCACTTGGTTGGATGGTTAGAGGGCGGTTTGACCCCGATAGGTCAGTGCTAAATCAAGACATCCACCATGTGAGATCATTGTTTGCTCATGTTGCTGTTTCTGGGAATTTGAGTTGACTTCTACATTTGGCTGTGGGTCATGGGAAATTTGTTTGTGGATCACAGATCCTCTTGAATGAACCTTTCTGGGGGTAGATCCCTGCAGTTTCCACAATACCATATTTACTATTACTGATAAGGAGCTCCTTTTTGGGGAAGCTTCAGATAGGAAATCAAGAAGAAGAGTAGTATATTTTATTAGATACTACTTTAGGATTTATATAGCTTTAGCTGTGGCGGAGATTTTAGTTAATCAAACCTAGGGGCTGGTCATGTGCAGGATGGGTTTGAGTTGCTGGATACCTGGACAGTCATGTGATATTGGTTTGTTGCCATTTCTGGTATGTTGAATGGTATATTGGAAAGGCACCAAATTGGGTGATGACTGGATGTTAAGCAGGATTGCAGTAGCCAGAATACTTGTACATCCAGATCCTAAACATACCCCTCCCTTAAGGGGTTATTTGGGTACATCAGGAGGGGGCTTTGTCTTGATGGCTGCAGCCTGATGTTCCTGGAGCTGTTTGCTAGTTGGTACCAACCAGGTCAAATGTTCTCCCTTGCTAAGGCAGAGGCAAGATTTGTGGTACTTCTTGGTGATGGGCTCTTTGGCTCCTGGAACTTAACCAGGTAGGTGTTCTTGTCTGGTTGGTATTTGATGATTCTTCCTGGTCCTCTGTGTACTGAGTCTAGCTTCTTCCTGTTCCCAGCCAGGACCCAGACGGGGAGTTGATGGGGAGTGGGTCCTCTGTTGAGGTTAACTTTTGTGCTTTGAGCCTTTTGGTTTCTGCTAGTTTGGCTTTGAGGTGTATGTGTTGTAGAGCTGGTGTTTTTTCTACTGTGAGAGGTTTCCCCGGGGGAATCTTCACATAAGGTTGGTTGTTGCAGGTGACTATTTCTGGTTTGTACCTGTATAATAGTTTGAACGGTGAGTAGTCTGTCCCTTGATTGGTGCAAACCCGGGATACTAATAATGCATGTTTTACGTAGAGTGGCCATGTGTCTTTGGCTTTGCCATCCATTATTTTCTTGAGGGTTATGATAAGGCTGCCTTTCAGGCGTTCAATTCTGCCATTGGCCTGTGGCCTGTAGGGCAAGGTTGTGGAATGTTTGATGTTCTTTGTTTTTAGGTTGTTTTTTACCACGTGACCTGATAACTTGGTTGCTCCCTAAGTTATGATGTAGTCTGGAGTACCGTAGTCTTATATGACTGCTTTTTTAATGAATTGGTTTATTGTTTCTGCTTTGTGATCCTTTGTTGCCTAGCAGATAGGCCAGCGTGTGGCAAAGTCAATGGCTACAATTAGGAAACATTAATTTGTCTTGGTTTCTGGGAAGGGTCCCACTAAGTCCAGTCCCCAAACCTTAAATGGTTCAGGGTCAAGTACTGGGTTAACTGTTGGTTGTGGAGCCTTGGTGCTGGCGTATTTTTCACACACTGTTCACTTTTTCAGATCATCAATTATGTCTTGCTTCAGATTGGGCCGCCATACTTTCTCTTTTAGTGTGAGGTATAGATTGTTGGCCTTTGTGTGTTCTAGTAGACAGTGATGTCTTAGGATGGTGTCAACTCTTTGTGCAAGTGGGATGTAGGGAATGTGTTTGTCCTTAATGATTTGGTATACAGTGCCATTTGATACATGTGTCAAGGGTCTGGATGTACAAGCATTCTGGCTACCGCCGACCTACTTAACATCCAGCTCTGCCCGATTTGGTGCCCTTCCAATATACTGTTTGACATACCAAAAATGATAACCAATCAATATCATATGACTATCCAAGTATCCAGTGGCTTAAACCCATCTTGCACATGACCAACCCCTAGGTTTAATCCAACTAAATCCCTGCCACAGTCAAGTTTATATAAGTCTAAAGTATTATCCAATAAAAGATACTTCTCTTCTTTCTTAATTCCATATTTGAAGCTTCCTCAAAAGGCGCTCCTTATCACATGGAAATATTTTTCATTCTTTACTAGTGTATCATGGGTTAGTTGGTGTGTGGAGGGATCTTTTCCTTTTGTCTTGTACTCAGTGTTGTATAGGTTGGGCCAGTCAGGGTCCAGGTGGTCAGGGTGATCCTCTCTTGGCTGACATAGCCTAGAGAGCATCAGTTGTGATCAGCTCTCCCCCTTTTTGTATTGGATGTCTAAATTAAACTGCTCTAGCAGGGACATCCATTTGGCTTGGCGCCGGGCAAGTGTGTTCTGAGTTTTGAAATAGATTAAGGATTTATGGTCAGTTAGCATCCAGACGTTCAAATGTCCTTCTAGATAAAATCTCCATTTCTTGCATGTGCGGTATATTGCTAGCAATTCTTTGTTGTGTATTGGGTACCTTTGCTCAGTGTTTGTTAGTTTTCTTTTTTTGTAACATACTGGCAGGAAGTCTTTCTGCCCTGGCTGGCAGATTTGTAGGACTGCACCAATGGCAGTGTCACTGGCATCCAACTCAAGCTTGTAGCACCTGTTGTTATTAGGGTATTGCAAGATTGGTGCTTTGATCAAAGCTTGTTTCAATAGTTGGAAATTTTTGTCGCATGCTGGTGACCAGATGAATTTATTTTTGACATTTTTAAGGTCTGAAGGCTTGGGGAAAATTATTGTAAACCAAAGCCTTTAAACCAAGAATGATTATATTTGTCAAATATAGAAAGGTAGGCAAGGTTTGCAATAGTAACTGGACTAGGGCTCTTAAGAGCTTATATGAAGTAAAATAAGGACTAAGGCTATTTATTAACCCTAAGAAAATAAAATAGAGACCAGTCTTAATAATTGACAATTTGGTTAAAAAGTCAATTTCTAAGTCTGGAAAATGGTCTGCACTAGCAGGAGAATTGAAGCTATCAACAATTAAATTGTGGGTGCTACTATAAAAGCTGCCTAACTGGTTAAGGATAAAATTAAAAGGAATTGTGGACTAAGATTGAGGTAAGATTAAAAATTGGAAGAGAAAACACAAGCCACAAAACCTAACAAGTATCTTTTTGGGGTGCAAGTCAAAAAATCTCAACTTATTGTTGAGACTGGAAAAACCAAGCCTTTCATTGTGCTTTGTTTGTGAAATGCAAGAATTGAGGTGAAAGATCAACCATATTTGGTTAGGAAACATTTCTGAAAAATAGAAGTTGGGAGAATCAGATATTGTCATTTTAACTTAGATAATTTAAACTAAGTAAAGGAGACCGGGTGGAGAAGAAGGTTGTTACAGTGATGCTTGGATAGTAAAAGCGAGCAAAAAGCAAAGGAAAAACTAAGTCCAAAGCTTGGAAGGACATAATCAAGCATATAGTAAAAAGTAAGTAGTTTGGAGTCAACTTATTAACTTCTTTGTGTAGGTCCAGGGTTCAAATCTGGTAGCAGAAGGTAAGGAGAGCTTGAAAATAATATTAACCAGCATTTAGGTTGTAACTAGGCTTTAAAAAAGCCCAATTTTGACCCCAAAAGTGGAAAATAAAGGGGGAAGGAGGGGAACATGAATAAACTAAAATATAATAATTATGAGAAATCTTAAAAGCCATGAAGGCAAATAAGTATAGATAAAGAGTAGCAGCTATAATAAAAAGGTGAATCCTGACAGCATTAGCTTTGGTTAGGTCATTGATTGGTGTGGTGAGCTTTCTGCAGTCTTTGATATACTTCCTTAGGTAAGCTATCATTCCGAGAAAGCATCTTACTTGTTTCACAGAGCTGGGGCGTTGCATGTTGTTTATGGCTTTTATTTTCTCTGGGTCTGCTTTGATGCCACCGTCAGCAACAATGTGGCCCAAGAACAAGAGTTCATTTTCCATAAATTGGTACTTACTAGGCTTGGCGTAAAGTTTGTGCTTTACAAGTTGATTGAGTGTCTTGCAGACATGAGTGAGTTGTTTGTCACAAGTGACAAATTTCTATTGACCATGCTTACTGGAAAGCCTCAACTACAGGATTCAAACCCTGACACCCTGCGGGCCGCCAGCCCGCAGATTTTTGGGCTTGAACCAGAGCAGGAGTTGACTTCAGGAAATCCTCTAAGGCTTGATAAGTCAAAATTACCCACATTAACGCTCCCCACATTGAAGGTTCCTGTTAAATCAACCAATCAGCGGGTAGGCCTAACCATAGACCCCAAAATAACTTGGGCCACCGCGGAAGGGGAAACAAAGAAACTTCCTATAGAACTCAGGCCGCCCAGAGATGACCAATTCCCAACCTGATAAGGAAACTTTAGTATTCTCAGCTCAAACCAGCCAATAAAATAACTCCCACACTGGATGCCACCAAGGACTGAAAAAACCTGGTAAACAGTAACACCCGGGCCAAAGAAATTTGTAAAAGTTTTCCCATGACAGATGAGCATACTTATACCCTGGACTGCCAGGAAGTTGCCCATTTCCATTCTTGCAATAAAGTGACATGAACCTTTGGTTCAACCAGGTTATTCCATATTTGATATTAGTTCTATTTCATTTACATTCTACCTCCTGCGGTTCTGCACCTCACACCCATCAACCCCAAGAAACCGCAGACCAGCTGTCTGACCTTTATTGTCCACCAGGAGCTCCATATGGCCTAGTACATTTCACCAAGTACCCCCAACCCTGTGTATTTGGAGTTCACCCTAGAGGAAATCCTAATCTACAACCCTGAGGCAAGAACTAGAGAGACTGAGACTGTTTACAGGGAAGGCCGCAAAATCACTATACCTCCCCTGCTATTCCGCAACAAGTACAACCACATGCCCGCGTATTTGGTCCCAATGACTCCGCCTCTCACCCCACGGCCCAACTGCCTGCAAGAATCCGTTGCTGCCAATGAATCCACCTTCACTCAGATATTTGGAGTGATGCACATTACTCTTACCGGCTTGATAGATTCTATGGTACTTGCCAGTGGACCCTGGGCTCTCCTAGGCAAAAAGGTTATATTATATTGTAAAGTTGGCTCCAATCTTGTGGTGGGCCCTCCCTGCTAGGCCCACGGGCCATCCACCCGCAAGTTACCAGGAACCCCCTACAGACTGGATCCCTGAAAGTGTTCCTCTTCTGTTTTTGAAAATATAATGATGTTGTCAAGGTAGCATAATGTGTTTGAGAGTTCATTTAGTGCTTGGTTCATCATGGTGACAAATGTCACAGGGGCGTTTGTCATCCTGAAATTCATTACTTTACATTCAAACAACCCAAATTATGTGCAGAACGCAGTCTTTGGTATGTCTTTTTCTTTTACTTTGACTTGATTATAACTGGATGTGAGGTCAATCTTTGAAAAAAAATTGCTTCAGAGAGCCTTGAGAAAGGTCTTCTATGAGGGAAGGGGCTATTTATTTTTTACTGTACTTGCGTTTAGTGCTCTTTACTCAGTAACTAAGCAAAGAGATCCTTCCTTCTTCTTTACAAAGAAGACTGCTGCCCCCCCCACAGGGATTCAGAAGGGTGAATGAATCCTTTGGCTAGATTGTCCTCAATTTGGGTTTTAAGTGTTTGGGTCTCCATGGGGGAGAGTCTTTATAGGGGGTGCTGGTTAGGCATGACTTTGCATAGGTTGATGCCATGCTTGACCTCCCTCTTGGGGGGGGGGGTAATTCTGTGAGTTCTTCCTTAAATACGTGGGTATATTTTTTTAGAAGTGCCGCAAGTTCTGGGCATTGGATCTTTTGTGTTTTTATGTTATTGAATTCTGTATACCTCACTATGTGGAGGGTACTGTCTTTGGTTAGATGTTCTGAGTTGTCTTGATTTATGACTTGAACAAATACTGTGTTTCTTAGGATGAGGCTGTTGGGTTCCTTGAGGATGTTAAAATTGACTCCATTGTGTTTGATAGTCATGGTTTTTGTTTTCCAACATACACTGGGGTTCACTTGGGTGAACCAGTCCATGCCTGCTACAATTTTGTAGTTTATGTTGTTCATAAAAATTCCTTTGATAAACTTTTGGATGCCTTGGAGGTCAATTCTGAAGGGAGTTGTTTTGCCTTCAAGTAGAACCTTAGATTTTTCTGCCATTCTGGTGTATTTAAAATTGGATTTGACAACTGGTATCTTATATTTGGTTACAAATGGCTTGCTAACCATGGTGTGTTGTGCATCAGAGTTAAATAAAATTTTATGTGTATGAGATTTGTAAGTGATGGGTAGACAAGAAGTTGGGAGTGATCTTTAATTTTTATGTTCATAAAAAGGGGGGATTGCAGGACACGTGGGATGCAAGCAGCAAAATTTGTGCCTTGGTACTTCTTCTTGTCAGTTTGGGGGGAGACAGGGGCACTTAAGCCTGTTCCCCCTCCTCTTTTCCCTGTTCCTCTGTTTTGAGCCCTTTGTGGTCAGAAAATGTGGGGTCAGATCTGTAGTGGGTTGCTATTTTGGCATTGTTAACTTCGATGGTGTCCTCTTTCTTGGAACAGGAGCGGTTTGTGCTTTGGCTACAATTTCTATTATTAAAATTGGAGTTGCCATTGCTATGATTGGTGTTTTGGCGTTTATTGCCATTAGAGTTGTCTCTGCCATTGCTATTTGAGGAGCGGGTGCCGTTGCATGCAGCATATTTCATGTTTGTGTGTTTTTCTGCGCTCTTGGCTTCTGCAATGAGTGTGGGCATGAAGGTGTTGGCCTCTGGGAGGATGAGAGCAGCAACAGAGGGTTTCATTCTATTAATGAATGAGGCTCTAGTGTGTATGTTGTCAGCTTGTGCTGGGTTTTAGATTTTGCAATGTATTTATTCAAATTCATTGGCATATGCTGTGATAGTGGTCTTCTGAGGAAGATATTGAGCTGTATTGCAATGTCTTGGAGAGATTCATTGACGCAGAAATTGTGGGTGATGTTGGCTTTGAACTCTTTCCAGTTGTCAAGCTGGTCGTCAGTTTGTGAGTCAACCCAGGTGGAGAACCAGTTAGCTGTGGCCTTGTATAGGCGCTTGCTGGCTTCTTGGACCCGTTTTTTGTGGGAATATGGCTGGCGTGGAGTTTAGCGGCTGAGTGGTCTAGCCAGTTGATGATGTTTTCTTTTTTTTACCAAAGAGCTTGTCAATACCAATGTACTTGGTGTTGGTAACTTTTCCTGTGATAGGCGGTTGTGTGTTTGTTTGTGGTTGTAGAGAGCAACTGTATTGAATTATCTTAGCATATGCTTTGGGCATGACCAGTCCTTCAAACATGGTGCATCCACTAGGAATATCTTCATTTATGTTGTGGGCATGAAAGTACGTTTTCCAGGTGTCCTGGGATGTGGACTGGTTGAGTACGTGAGCAAAGGTGAGCGGGTTCTGTTCAGTCATTTTCTCTTTCATTGGCGTGGTCAAAAATCCATAGCTGCTACTGTCAAAACCACAGCTCAATCTGCCAGCAAGGTTCCAACCAAGCAGGTTTGTGATCTGCAATCCAATTATCTGGTCACTTGAAGCCAGACTAGGAAGTCAACTCAAATTACCAAATCCAACAACATGAACAGATGATGATCCTTCCTGGTGGATACCTTGTTTTGGCGCTTGACTCATTACCAGGATCAATCCACCCCCTTCTTCCATCCAGCCATGTGATCACCAATCATGTTCCTTTTATCCTTGATTCACATGAACTATATAATCACTATCTCACAATAAAGATTATTATCTATCTTCTAAATATTTTTCCCCATGTAACTCTGCTAAAAAAGCACAGTTACAACATTGGTAGCATAGGTAGGTTATCCATCCTACCTTATCTTGAAAAATTCCGCATGTTGCCCACATACGCCGCGGCCAACAAATCCTCAACAGAATTATGTCTGGCCTCCCGCCTGACTGGACTCTGTACACTTCTGGTGCCGAGATACCTGATGGTTTTGTCCTATACCAAAACATGGTGATCCTGCTACCCGCCTTCAACACCATGTCTGCACAAGGTTTCTTTCAGGCTCCCTCCTTTATGCCACGACCAGCCAACAAAACCACCATGCCCACCTATGTAGCTCAAAGACTACAAAGTGCTGCCTTAGAACCTTTTACCGGGGCCAACAACAACAACACTGCTGCATGGATCCTGTCCGCCCAGAGCAAGCTGGCTCAGATGGAATGCCCACAGCAGTTTTGGATCACAGAAATTTCCATTTGCCTGACCCATGACGCTGGCACCTGGTGCAATAAGTGGCATGAAGAGCACACCAACAAGAACTGGGATACCTTTAAGCAAGACTTTCTGGCAAGATTCATGCTTAAAGATACAGCACTCATGATCATATGCCAAGTAAAGAACCTGACCCAGACAGGCACTGTGAAGGAACTCACCCACGCCTACGAGGAACTCCAACTTTGTGCACCATCCAACATGGTCTTTGACACCCCAGCCACCCACCTCATATACTACAACGCCCCTCAAGTTGCATGTGATGAGACATGTGAACCTGGATCAGGTGACCAACCTGCAAAGCCTGCACTATGAAGCGGAGAAAGCGGAGCAGACATCCAA
Organism: Entomophthora muscae; assembly: GCA_014839935.2. Lineage (NCBI taxonomy): Eukaryota > Fungi > Entomophthoromycota > Entomophthoromycetes > Entomophthorales > Entomophthoraceae > Entomophthora > Entomophthora muscae. The sequence continues at coordinate 9,373 of QTSX02006181.1, forward strand.
CGCACTGCATAAGGCACAAACTGGGAAACAAGAAAGACCCAAGGATTCCCATCCAAGCAGGTGCTCCGCTCAACCACCTCCTGGAGGCAATGGGAACAACACCAACCACAAACCCACAGGTTCAAATGGGCATGGAAATGGAAACAATGGCCATTCAAACCGTACCCATTTCTGTGTCACCGCCACACAAGGCAACCAAGATGAGGGAAAAGTCCAGGAGAGCACAAAGCAAGCCAAGCTCTCCCCACACAACTCCTGACTTGCCCAATGATGAATACTGACCCAAGGAAGTAGACCAATGACCAATGATCCAGGTGCCCTCAGAGGACCCGGTACTGTACATCATTACCAGACATCCCAATAAATTGATGTCCTATCCTTTCCGCTTTTGAAGTTACACAGGCTCAGCACTCCTGGAATTAGGCGCAGACCAAACCCTAGTCAACAGTAGCTTTGTGGATAAGTTCAAGCTGGCCAATAATCCTTTGCAGATTAAAAATGTGGTCCTGGCTGACAAACACCACATTGCCGTGACAAAGGAAACTGCCCCATTCTCTGTCATGCTTGAGAACCTCCACTCCACCATTCAAGGTCCCGTCATCCACTTTCCCAAGTTTGACATTGTACTGGGACTAGACTGATTATGGAAAAATAACCCTCACATAGACTGGGCAACCTCAGTGTTACCATCAAGCGTGAAGGTGTCAACCACCAGATCTACCCTGACTCCATGGACCAACTGCTACACAACCACGTCTTTGTACATATCACAGAGACCCAGGACAAAAAGAAAAATCTGAAGGCAATTGACTTGGACTCCTGCCAGTACAAGATCATACACTTCAAGGATCACCAGGATACCTCCACGCCTCAGGACCGCGACATTGTGACCCACCATCCAGAAATCTTTGAGGAAGCGCTACCTGTGCTGCCCCCTGAGAAGCATATTCAGCACTCCATCCAACTCAAGGGAGCTGTACCCAAGGCGCGACCCATCTACAGGCTGACCCCAAATGAAGACAACACCTTATGCGCCTACCTCAAGGAGGCATTGAAAAAAGGACTTATCTGCCCCTCACAGTCACCCTTTGGGGCCGCTGTATTCTTTGTGGCTAAGAAGGATGGTACCTTACGTCTGGTCACAGACTACTGCGCCCTAAAAAAAGTTACCATTAAGAATTGTTACCCATTGCCACTGATTGACAACCTCTTTGATGCCTTGGGAGGAGCCACTGTCTTCTCCAAGATTGATCTAACTGCAGGCTACAATCAGATTTGTATCAAGGAGGAAGACATTCCCAAAATGGTTTTCTGCACTAAATACAGTTCCTACAAATGTGTGGTACTCAACTTTAGAATGTCAAATGCCCCGTCCACCTTTGTGACCTTCATGAACAAAGTATTTGTGCCACACATAGGCAAGCACACTCTAGTGTACCTGGACGACATCATTTGCTACAGCCCCTTGGTAGAACAACACCACAAAGACCTAGAGGCAGTCTTTGCTACCTTGGCACAATACAAACTGTTGGCCAAGCCCTCCAAGTGCCAGTTCTTCTGTGAGCAACTACCCTTCCTGGGAAACATAGTCTCAAAGGATGGCATCAAACCCAACAGTCAAAAGATACAGGCTATCTGAAAGATGCCATCACCCAAGGATAAGTTGGAACTCCGCACCTTCTTGGGAATGATGGCCTATGTACAATGCTTCATACCCAACTGTGGCGTCTTGACTGCCCCCTTGTCCTCCATAACAGGCGCCAAGTCCAAGTTTGTATGGACCCCCCAACGTGACCTCTGTTTTAGACGTCTCAAGGAAAAGCTCACAACAGCTTACATCCTACAATACCCCAAACTTGACAGGGAATACCAAATGGAAACCAAAGCCTCAGATGCATTCATTGGAGGAGGATAGTGTCAGGGATTCCTTCCCTGACTCCTTTAATTATATGGATCACAGCAACAACATAGCACAGACACCACAACAAAGACACCAAGTTTCAAGCACTAGTTCTTGTAAAATTATGGACTGGAACAGGATTTGAACCTGAAACCTTCAAAAAACACCAACTGTTAGTTTAAAATTAGCTAAACAACTTACTTTAGCTATTTATAAATCTTACATTGAATCAATTTTTGCTTTCAAAACTTGAATCAGTTTTGAAAAGGTTAGTAAATCCAGTGATAACGTCACTTACCACTCAGCAGCTGATTGGCTGTGTTGGCTCATCCTGGCGCCATTGGATCTATCAGATGAAGATGAAACCAAGGCTCCGTTCTGCAATTTACGTGAGGTTCTTTATGCAAACCGCTTTAATTTCCAAGATCTTGCAGTTTATCTCTACTCTGCCTATGTTAGAAATATGATTATACTACATATACAGTCAAGAATTCATGCCCATCTGATCCAGGTATTAGTTTCAGCCATCATATCTATACAAATTATTGGAAAATCCCTCTCATCTCTCCTAATATCCCCTTAACTCACCCAGCCTCTATTTTTAGGCTATTTAAGTGTAACAACTTTACCAAACTTAGTTGTTCCAACAATAAAGATTTATCCTATTCCTGCTACTCCTTCCTTTTCTGATAAAACACATTTTTTAAGCCATGAAAGGAATTCTATTCCTATCCTGGTTTCTAGCTTACTTCTTGCCAGTGGTTTTGGCCTTGGAAAACCCAACTCCTAGAACTGACTGGTATAACTCTTCTCCAGACGACGCCCACCAGAAGGAATCCCTTGCCAATGGATGGTTCAAATACCCTTCTGGACATTGGGGACGTAAATTCCAATATGGTTGTTTGTTAAATACACCACCTACTGAACCTACTCTGGTTAGACCTTACGCCTTCTTTTACCTCTTGACGTATTTGATAGGGTACTATCTACTTGGTTGTTTTAGTTCTATGTTCAGAAGATTTGCTTACCTAGGGCACCTTGAACACCTCGCAATGGTCATGGTCCCTATTGGCTCAGTAATAGCAGGTTTAAATTTAGGGGCTTTGGCCCATCAGCTAGGGAGCTTATTCCCTGCCAAGTGGGTCCCTGACAACTAAAAATCAAAAATAGTGATGGTGACTTCCTGCCTGTAGCCTATGAATTGCGCAAATTGACAGATGGCAAGTGTTGATACCCTATCCATGACAAAGAGCTGCTGGCTATCGTGCACTGTCTAGTTAAATGGCACTGTTACCTAGAACAGCAGGAAGAATTCACAGTATTAACCGATCACAAGTCACTCATCTATTTCAAGACTCAAGCAAATCTGTAGCGCCGCCAAGCGCAGTGGATGGAACTATTGGAGATATTTAACATGCTCATCCAGTACAAACCTGGGGCTGAGCTCGCCATGGCAGACGCCCTGTCTCGCCTGTATGTCTGTGCTTCAAGAGGAGAGAATGGACTTGACCCAGACTGGCCTCTCTTAGTGCTCTGAACAAAGGACAAAGGGTTCCCCCCAGGCACCACTGACATAACAAAAGAAACAGTCATCAAGAATGAACACCTCTTTGCTGACATATATGGGACTCTACACAGAAAGATGACTGACGGCACAACCATTCCCTACATTCCCACACATCAGCAAGTCGACACCATCCTACGCTATCACAGAGACCTTGGACATACCAAGAGCCAAACCCTATATGCGTTCCTTAAACATAAGGCCTGGTGGCCACCCTTATACTGGGATGTCCAGGAAGTCCTAGACTAATGTGAAGTATGTGAGAAATTTGCAAAAAGTGATACCCCACCTAAATCAGTACTTCCCATCCGCACACAACTACCTTTTAAAGTATGGGCTCTTGACATTGTTGGTCCCATTCCAGGAAAACATAATGACAAGAAATATATCATTACCGCCATTGACTTTGCAACAAGATGCCAGTAGCCCAAGCAGTGAAGGCACACACTGGCAATGATGTTTGGCAATTTATTGGCAGGGAGATAATCAGCAAGTTTGGAAAGCCAGAACTCCTGATAACCAATGGAGGCAAGGAATTGACCTCTGAAAACACCAATGTATAGTTCACCAAAAATGGGGGTCAAGCACACTGTGACAACACCATACCATCCCCAGACCAATGGACAAGTGGGGCGGCTTAACAGTAGCCTCGTACAAGCCTTAGCCAAACTCACCGCCGGGAGACCTGAAGACTGGTATAAGCAGCTACCGACTGCACTACTTGTGTGTCAAACCTGAGTGAACAGATCCACCGGAAAAGGCCCATTTGAACTGGTATACAGCACACAGCCAAATATCATTCAAGCATTGACAGGACCTAAACTGGAAATTCCAAATGAAGTCCCTCCACACTCAGAACCTCAAGTAATAGAGGCTAACAGCGAGCAAACAGCCAAAGAGAATGAACGTCTGCAAAAGACATTTGTCCCCATCCGCAATAGACATGAAGTTGGGGACAAAGTATGGGTCATGAATGTTGACAAGAACAAGTTACAACCTGAAAAAGTGAGGCCAGCAATCATTCTGAAGGTAAATGACAATAACACTTACCTTGTGCAAGGACTCAGAAAACACAAGCAAGACAAGACCCTACACTATGATTGCCTGAGACCCTGAAAAGCAAGACAAAAACAACGAGAAACCGCCCTGCCCACCACAGAACAACAATTAGTCCAGTATAGCGCCTGGGCTCCTGACAACCTCCTTACAACCTGCCCCCAGAGGAGGCCAATCTTCAGTTAGGGGGTATCAAAACTACAGGCTCAACCTGGCAGCAAGGTTCCAACCAAGCGGGTTTGTGACCAGCAATCCGATTGTACCGGTCACTCAAAGCCAGACTAGGAAGTCAACTCAAATTACCAAATCCAACAACATGAACAGATGATGATCCTTCCTGGTGGATACCTTGTTTTGGCGCTTGACTCATTACCAGGATCAAGCCACCCCCTTCTTCCATCCAGTGTGTGATCACCAATCATGTTCCTGTTATCCTTTGGATTCACATGAACTATATAATCACTATCTCACAATAAATATTATTATATATATTCTAAATATTTTTCCCCGTGTAACTCTGCTAAAACAGCACAGTTACAATACTACCAGTGATAAGGAGCGCCTTTTGAGGAAGCTTCAAATATGGAATTAAGAAAGAAGAGAAGTATCTTTTATTGGATAATACTTTAGACTTATATAAACTTGACTGTGGCAGGGATTTAGTTGGATTAAACCTAGGGGCTGGTCATGTGCAGGATGGGTTCAAGTTGCTGGATACCTGGACAGTCATGTGATATCGGTTTGTTGCCA
>QTSX02006182.1:0-14544 GCA_014839935.2 Entomophthora muscae
TAGGTAGGACATTCCATTTCAAAAACTGCATCTCAAAAAACGCCATCTTGAAATACGACATCTCAAATTTCTGCTATCTCAATTTATTAGTAAAAACGCCATTTTGATTTACAGCATTTCAACTAAGAAAAAACGGTTTTAAAGTTTTAGATTTTTTGAACTCCAAAAATTACCCAAAAAATCCCCAAAAAATTCAAAAACAATTGTGGACTTAAAAAAGCTTCAGGATTCCAAATATGCAATAAAATAATGGGGTTGATTAGTAGCAACATAGTTGTGTAAAGCCCAAAAGTTTAAATAATCACAAAAACAACTGTTTTCATCTATTTTAACTATAAACTATACTTTAAAATAAGCATATAATTCTATCAAATACCAAAAAAAAGTCAAATAATGATAAAATTAAAGGAAAAAGCTAAATGAGCTTACTGGAAAAAGCTCATTTATTGATAGAAGAGCAACTGAGATAGCTTGGAGATGCTCAAGCTTGCTATCCTTGGGATAGTAGGCAAGGGACCACCTTGCTGATCTCAGTGTAGTTTTTCACCCCTTTTGTCATCTTGGGGGTGATTACCCTTGTCTTTATGCCAAACAGGGAAGAGTCAGGCAGAGATGGCTTGTTGGGTTTTGAGGTGGACCATGATCTTATTGAATTTGGGCTTATGAACCCTAACCCTTGGTAGCAAAGCTGGCTATGTCACCCTTCAAGGGAAGAGGTGGTATTGATGAAGCTGACTTTGACCTACTTGAAACAGTTCCAGGTGATTGAGTCACCGCCTTTTCTAATGTGGTGTGCTCCCTGAAACACTCCAACCCATTGAGTTTTGAAATACTCAATGAACGGAGCAAAGGCTTCCTGATTGGCAATAATGTAAGGATGGTGGAGGAGGGCATCATAAAAGGCATTAGTCTCCTCCTTTGGCACAAGGGCAGGGCAGCAAAGCAATTAAAAATGTCCTTTGCTTCTTTGGTGCTTTCAGTGTAGACCAGCTCATGAAGTTCAGAGCACTTTTGGAGGCAGCAGCAGAGTACCTGCCAGAAGTGGAAGTAGCATCCCTGAGAAGAGCTCTTGAAGACTTGAATAAAGGCATTTGCCTGAGCATGTTCAAAATCCACTAGCAGATATTCATGGTAGGGAAAGCTTTCTGGCTTTTTCTTGATTGGGATATGGCATCTTCTTCCTGGGAGATGGATTTTTTCTTGCGCCCTCTAGTCTCCTTGGGCTCCTCTTCAATAGTTGGGAGGATTTCATCAAGTTTGGCCTTTAAAATTGTGATTTCCTGGAAATATCTTTCCTGCTTTCTTGTTGGGAAGGGAAAAGAAGACAAGGGGAATCTCTCCTCATGGCAAGATAGTTTTTTTCTCCTTGGTAATGATCAATTGGTCAATGCAGCTTGCACTGACGCCTTCAGTGCTCAGAGCATATCTCTGATCAGTTATAGATCTCTGTAATTTTGAGGTGCCACCAACAGTTGCTAATTGGGTATCATTTAGATTAAGGAGCGCATTGTTGACAACCTCAGTTGCAGTTTGATCCTTTGTGGTTGGGATCACCTGGCAAATAAACCAGAAGATCAGTTGATAGAGAGGGTCAAAAGGCTCAGCACAGTCATGCTCAATAGTCAGGGCTTTAAACCAAATGAACCCATAGGTGGTGAGTCTAGTTGGACAGCCAACATTATCACATTTGAAGTGATGTTGACAGATGGGTTTCTTCTTGTCTTTGCAGCTGAAGCTGTAGTCCTTGTAAGAAAAAGCCAGCACCTCCTTTCTTAGTCATAATTGGATAGCTGATAGGGTACGTTGTTGGCACAGCAAAGGTGAATTTGGGTTGCATACATTGTGGATTGAGTTAAGATCCCAGAGCTCAATTGGCTCATCTGCAGGAGCACCAGGCTCAGGCTCTTGCTCCTCTTCATCCTCAGGCTCTGAAGTGGGGCCAGAATGGCAATTGAAGTTGAATAACTTCTCTTGAGGATCAGAGGGGAGTAAATAAAAGAAGAGTGGGGAGGGGTTGGGCTTGTTTCCTCAGGCTCTGGTGAGGGTGTAGGTGTCTTGGGAGGAGCTTTACCCTTAGCAGGCTGCTTTTTAGGGGTATTTTTTGCCTTGAGAGGAGTTATCTTGGACTTTGAAGCCTTGGAGGCCTTGGGCGCAGCTTTAGTGGTAGGCTTGGGAGGCATCTAAAAGTGAATTAGTATCAAAATATGGGAATTTTGGGGGGTTGTTTGTAAAGAAAAATGAGAATGTTTTTAATATTAAATTAGTAATATTTTTTACATAGAATTGTAGAGGAGATCTAAAAATATATACTATCAAAATTTTAATGTTTTATCTTGTAAAAATATTTTTTATTAGTAACGCAAGTATGCAAAACTTTGAGTTTTGACTGAAAACTTGCAGTTGAAATGGCGTTTTTGAAAGTGACGCAATTGAGGTGCAGTAGCTCAAAAACATAGTGTTTTTGAGCATTTTTTATTTTAAATTAACAAATTTACGGTGGAGCTACCTCAACCAGGCCAAATAGTAAAAATTGAATTTCTCAAAAGCTAGCTTATACAACTAGGGGTAAAAAGTACCCAGTTGTTTAGAGAAGTCAAAAAAAATATATTTGCAAAGTTTCAGTGAATTTCTTTCATTTTTTAATAATATGGTTTTTAATGTGAAAATGTACTTTTTAAAAGTGAAAAGCAAGAATCACAACTGGGAAATCAATATAGCATAGCATGGCATCATATATAATTCCTCCTTATTTTCCCCTATTCATTGTGTGTATTGAATCAATTGGGTGATATGAAACCCAGTGGAATTTGAAGTGATGTAAATCAAAAAATGGCATGATCACCTTCTTTTATATTGAAATCACTATTAAAATATTATATTAAGAGAACTCCTATCAATGTATCCATGTATAGATAAGCTATAAAGTACATATAGCAAAACTATTTTTTACCCAGCAATGACAATCACTAGTAGGACTACCATTATAGTGCTCAAGTATCCTAAGGGTAAGGTTGGAGTAGCTGAGTAGCAACTGGGGGAACACAGCAGGACTATTATCTCTTTACACAACAGAACTTCTCCATTTGAGCTCTGCAAGTAATCTAGTAATGTTAAGTTGGTTGTTATCTTCTATTCAGTGATGTCTTTATTGGGTCTATCTGAGGGCCTTATATAGTTGGAAATGAGGGAGGGAAAAGAAAGGGTAGAGTCATCCTGACTGAAGTCAGGTGATTGCAGCAAAAGTAGGGCCAATATTTGGGAACTAGGTCTATAATAGGATTTCAGAATGTTCATCTGGTGGGTCATACTTGTTGGTAAGGAGCAGAAGGTCTTTATACCAAATTAAAAATTGGGGAAATTAATGAGCTACTAATTGCCTCAGTGAAAGTCACCACAATGGGTCACTCTCTGACGCATCTGCTGTTAGCCGCAGGTATGTCAATTAGTGGATAATTGGAAATTGATCTTTATGTTTCAATGGGTAACTCTCCAATCAAAAGCGCAAGAAAGGGCAGCAGTTCCCCTATACTTCTCCTTATAGGGTAGTAATCTCAATATGGTAATATCTGCAGACAGCGCCCTGCACCACAACCATAGTGGTGTTATTTTAAGTTGTTCTTAGTATAATTGTCTTGGATTAATACTATAGGAACATCTTCTGATTGTATACAACAGGCTTTATTCTAGTTTGTGAATAAGTTTATTTTAGTTAAAGATAAAAAGTGTGATTTGAAATGAAGTAAAATCAAGATGGCGCAAACACGCCTCACACTAGGTGATTTCATATGTAAATAAAGTTAGCAAAATAAGATTTAATTAATTTAACTCAAAATGCAAAAATTGAGATGGTGTACTTTTTGAGATGCTGCATTATAAAATTATAAGTGAATTTTAACTATTTTATTTTTATTTTTTATTTTTTTGTGATTCAAAATCACTAGCGCAAAAAACGCTATCTCAAATTTAATTCAAGATGGCATAAAATAAAGTGCTGTTTTTGAAGTGGCATGTCCTATCCATTTTGAAGGCAAATAATCAAGCTTCAATGGGCTTTCACAGATCCAATGAGGCACCCCCAACCTTGTCCTGCACCTAGCAGTGCCCACAACCAAGTAGGCTGCTGCCAGCCCTGCCAACAGCAAAGTGGGGTTCAAGCGTCCCCATAAGGGAGAACTCCAGCTAGGGAAAATTGAGGACCAGGGAAAAGCCTAGGGGTTGTAGATATGAGAGGTTCTGTAACCCGCTTGGCTCCCACTCTCAATCTCTCCTTGCAAAGAATCCCTGCAATTACAATGCGCATGAAGTTGAAACCCTTGACGTATTCCAGATCTACAGTGACAACCCCTGTTCTCCAAGCAAGCCATTATTCAAATAAAGTAACCTGCTTGGCCTATCCCTTCTGTTTTTATGGGAACACCCACAAACTATTGGTAGATACTGGGGCTGATCACACTATAGTTGACCATGCATTTGCTGACTCTCAACAATTAGACCAGGTTCCAAGAAGATTCAAGGCAGTACAATTAGCTGATTACCGTAGAGTAGAAGTTAGCCATGAGCTGGTACTCTTCTCTGTGAGGATGGGGAACATCCAGGTTAAGCTCTCTGGGCCAATCATGGGAGGGCTCAGTCACAATGTCATTGCTAGCATTAACTGGCTTCAACACAACCATCCCTATATTGACTGGGATATGTCTGTAATCACCCTCAATAGAAATGGGGTGGGCTTTCAGGTACACTTCTGTTAAAATGAGCAAGTTGCTCAATGATAATGTGTTTATAAAAATAACAGAAACATGTTTGGATGAATTCAAGGGAGTAAACTAGACTTTAACTAATGCTCAGTCAAAGTTATCCCCGCTGAATCACCTGCAGCCCCTCCCCTTGACCATGGTACCTTCACCAGCGCTTGCCACCCTCTTTGAGGAGTATAAGAATGTGTTCAGTGAGACACTTGAACAACTATCTCCTCCCTGGAGGATCCAGCACACTGTATAACTGTAAGGGTCACTGTCTAAAGCACGTCCCCTCTATTTCCTTACAACAAAAGAAGATGAGACCCTCGGCTAGCACCTTGTAGACGCACTCAATAAGGGCTTTATCTGCCCTTGCTCTCACCATACAGGGCTGCAGTCTTCTTTGTAGCCAAAAAGGACAGGTCCCTTTGCTTGGTCACAGACTACCATGCCTTAAACAAGGTGATTTTTAATAATAAATACCCCCTGTCATTGATTGACACCCTGTTTGATACACTTGTAGGTGCAAAGGTCTTTAGCAAGATCAATCTAACCACAGGGTATAACCAGGTCCTCATTGTACCAGGGGATGAGGCAAAGACTTCCTTCTGCACACACTACAGGTTGTTTGAGTGTCAGGTCATGAACTTTGGAATGACCAACACTCCTTTCACCTTTGCCATATTGATGAACAAAGCATTTGAGGATTTGATTGGGAAATGTGTTGTTGTGTACTTTGACAACATTTTTGTTTTCAGTCAGGATCAAAACACATATCTCTAACACCTCTGTGCTGTCCTTGACACTCTTTGGGAAAACCAGTTAAAGGCTAAGCCTTCCAAATGCATATTCTTCAAGTCAGAGCTTCTTTTCCATTGGCACACCATCTCTACCCAAGGGATAAAAGCCTGACTCGGTAAAATCAAGGCAATCACAAGCATGCCACTTCCCACTGAAGTGGGGTCAGGTGCATACCTTCTTGGACATGGTTGCCTATATGAGAAAGTTTATCCCAAACTGTGGAAAATTAGTTGCACCTCTTATCAAGCTTTGAAACACCAAACAGTGCTTCCACTGGACACCCACCAGAAATCAGGCCTTTGAGATGTTGAGGCAGAGACTCACAAATGCACCTGTACTACATTTCCCCAATCATAATTTCCAGTATGAACTCAAGACTGATGCTTCTGTTAGATCCATAGGGGTTGTACTAAGAGTGTAAACTGACACAGGTGTCTTTCTCCCCATGGCATATGAATCCAGGAAGCTCACCAACTCAGAACAGTGTTATCCCATACATGATAAATAATTAGCGGCAATTTTACACTGAGTCAAAAATGGTGTTGTTACCTGGAAGTGGCTACCTTTCCACCCCGTGTCTGACAGATCACAAGTTTCTCCAGCACTTCAGCACACAGTACTACTTAACACTCTGCCAGGCAGGATGGGTCAAACACATGTCCCCCTACCAGTTGCGCATTGAGTACAATCCTGGGGAAGAAACTTGTTGCACTGATGCCCTCTCAAGGCTCTATATATTTGCACATTACCGGGGACAATGGATTAGATCCAGACTGGCAAATGCTGTACCTCTGCCAGGCAGGATGGGTCAAACACATGTCCCCCTACCAGTTGCGCATTGAGTACAATCCTGGGAAGAAACTTGTTGCACTGATGCCCTCTCAAGGCTCTATATATTTGCACATTACCGGGGACAATGGATTAGATCCAGACTGGCAAATGCTGTACCTCTGCCCTGGAGCAACTCATTACAAAGGCCTTATTCATTAACTATCTCTAAATTAAAGGACAACAAAAGTCAGTTCACCACTGATGCCAGCAACATCTGCCACTGGGCAGAGAAAGGTGAGAAGATGCCTTATATTCCCACCACACAACATGGGATATCATACTACACTACCACCACACCTTGGGTCACATAAGAGGACAATACCTATTTGAAATCATGAAACATAAGGTTTGGTGGCTGTGTATGCGCCAAGACATCTTGGACCTTCTTGAGATGTGTGTCCTGTGTGAAAAAAACACTTTTCAAGCCTTCTCTGTCCAAATCTTTTCTACTCATCAAAGCCATGGAACCTTTTAAACAGTGAGCTCCTGACATTGTTAGCTTTCTGCTGGAGTACAATCTGGGAAAGAAACATATCATTACAGCATTTTAATCATTTTACTTGCTGACCTGTAGCGTGAGTGACTACCAGCCATACAGCTACTACCATTACCCAGTTCATTGATAAGGAAAGTGTGGCACGCTTTGGACAGCCTAAACTTCTCATTAACAATAGGGGGTGGAGCTTTTAGGAAACGCCATGAAGGCATACTGTGCCAAGAATGCCCTCCAAAATTAGTCACCACCCACTACCATCCTCAAGCCAATAACATGTAGAATGCCTGAATGATGCCCTAGTACAATTGATTGCCAAGATCTCCCAGGAGCACCCAAACACCTCCTGGACTGAGCACCTTCCCACTGCTCCACTCATATTATGTGCTAGGATCAATTGGGGTACAGGCTTCAGCCCCAGCGCCTTAGCCTACGGGACCCCTGATGGTCTGACGGGAATAGAACAGGGGAAGCTACAGTCCACAGTTCCTGTAAACTCTCCCCTCATAACTACCTCTTCCCTGAGTCAATGACAAGCCAAGGCCTGAGACACCAAACAAGAAAGAATCAAGGGGGCAAAGCACTTCAAAGAAAGGTAAGCTACAATTAATCTTTTCCACACCCTCAATCTTATCTTGGCTAAATGGAAACTAATTACCTCAGACCCTTCAAAGTGGCAACTGTCTGTAAAAATTATACCTAACATCTTGAAGATGCCTAAGTAGAAACCAGGACACTCCATCATGACCACTTGCACCCCTGCTGCGCCATCCCTACACAAAGACTTTTTGCGCAAACCTTTCCAGATCTCACAAAACTTCCAATCCTAAGACCTGACAACAATCAGGGGCAAAGGGAGTATCACAACCAATTTTCTATCCTTGCCTGCCAAAATATCTTACAATACACAGGGGGGCGTAAATGAGTTGCCCCTTGACATATCTAACAACATGGATTAATCTGTGTTGTGTTCTGAGTGCAGCACAGGCACACAACAGGGAATCCTAACCTTAGGATTGGATTTGTACTAAGTCTGGGATAGATGGCAGGGAAGGCTATGCAATTACCTTGTGGCCCTGAATGAATAATTTCTACTAGTTGTGGCTAGAGAGGCACCAAATTACTGGGAAACACAAAGACAAAAATGTGAATAGAACTTAATTTTTATTGGATATAAAGATTGGGAAAATATACTGAGTAGCTTTACCAAAAAACAGTACATGGATGGTAGGATCACTTGCCACAAGCATTTGTGGGGCATGAGAGTTGCGCAGAATCAGGTAACCAAACAATTATATTTCCCAGTTTTGATACAGACTCATTTTGAGGGGCAATAGCAAAAGAGAGATATTTGTCTTCAAAATAAACCATCAAAGGCAAAATCAAAACATGATGAATGGCAGCATTCACAACGTTGCCCCTTCTAGATTGGCCTTAGGGGATAGTAATTGCAGAGGAACTTGGCATGCACTTGGGCAAACAGACAACCACTAGAAAGGAGTTTCACAGTATATTCTGATCCTTGTTTGAAGGTCACTTCTAGAGTCCCAAACCACACTATGTCTAGCTTGTGAGTATGTCCTCCTACTCTATGTTGATAGTAGAGAACATGATCCCAAATGTTGAACTCAGGAAAGGGAGAGCATCCAGCATTTCCAGGAGAGAGCTTAAGCACTTTTGTCTTATACACAGAAGTGTACGCAGTATCCTGTATATCAATAATGCGGTTGACTTTATCTTTGATATGGTTGTCAGGGCTCATAGCCTTATCAGAGGAAAGTAGGGGGCCCCCAGGAGCAACAGAGTGGCGGTCTAAGGTCTATACAGCATAGAAAAGGGGGGAATACCCAGTGACACAATTTTTACTGAGGCGGTAAGCAAAGAGAGCAGCAGGTAAGTATAGATCCCAGTTTGCAGCATTAGAGTAACTAAGTTTCCTTGTGATGAAACCAGAGTTGAATCTGCAAACTCAACTGCCCCATTGGTGGAGAGATTATAGGGAGCAGAGAAAGACTGGTGAGATCCCAAGGCCTTAAAAAAGAGATTACCAACTTGGCATTAAAGTTAATCCCATTGTCAGACAACAACACTTGAGTTCAGCCATGGCAGTAAAATACGTCTTGCAATAGAAAGGGGGAATTACTCTTGGAAGTAGTGTCCTTAGTAGGGCAAGCTTCTACCCACTTGCTCAAATGATCAACAGCAATAAGGATAAAGCAGCAACCAGAGCAAGAGCGGGGGAGAGGCCCTACAGCGTCAATATGACAGTATGAAAGGCATGTTGAGGGGGGACTAGCTTGAACTTGTGTTAGGCAGCTTGTGGTTGCTGAAGCTGGCAATCATGGCAACTAGCAATGACATCTGGAATCAGCAGGCAAAATTTTCTCCTAGAAATAGGTTTTTTGGAGCCATTCAAAGGTCTTGGCAATGCCCCAATGCCCGGTCTCTTTATGAGCTTGAAGCATCAACAAAAGGCAAAGACTAGGCCGTACATAAGGCATGTAGTGGTCTTGTACTTTCTTGAAGAACTGATTGTCACAAATGAGTGTATCCTCAGATAGTTTGGACATGGCTAATTGGACTTCTTCCATCTTGCTCTCCCAAGAGGAAGCATATTCAATTAGTTCATACTGTTGATCAGTTTCAGCAGGGTGTAGATCAAGGATGGGCATTCTGGATAATCCATCAGTGTTTTGATGTTGAATCCCGGGACAATGTAGCACAGTGAAGATGTACCCTTGCAGGCAGAGAGCCCATCTTACTAGTTGTCCTTCTGGTTCCTTAAGCTGTTGTAACCACTTAAGCAAAGTGTGGTCAGTGACTAAAGTGAGATGGATGCCATATAAATAATGGTAGAACTTTTTGATTGCATGCAACACAGCAAGGTAATCTTTCTCTGTGACACTGTAATCCTTCTCATTCTTGTTTAAGACACAAGAAGTATAAGCTACAGGGTGATCCACACCCTCCTCATCCAGTTGAGCCAAGATGGCTCCAATGGCTAAGTTGGTAGCATCATTATATAGGATGAATTTCTTTTTAGTAGTCAGGATATACTAAGATAGGACCCTCTTTAAGTTTTGCTTGAGGGTCTTAAAGCCCTGCTGATGGCTTGCAGTCCATTTGAAAGAGACATTGTGCAGCAGCTGGTCCAAGGGCTTACTAGTGTCAGAAAATCAGGAATGAATTGTCTGTAGTATTCCATCATGCCCAGAAAGACTTGAACCTCTTGTAGGTTGGTGGGCAGAAGCAATTTTTTTGAAAGCCTCAACTTTCTTAGTCATGGGGAAAATTCCAGTCTGAGTCACCTCATGTCCCAAGAATTCAAGGTGTTCCTTGAAGAAGGCACACTTAGATGGTTTCAGCTAAGTCCAGCTTCTTGAATCTTTATGAATACTTCCTTGAGGTAAGCCAGGTGGTTAGTAAAGGTAGCACTAAAAGAAAGTTATATCATCTAAGTACACTAGAACACACAAGAGCTTTAAATCACGTAGAATGGAGTCCATGGCTTGCTGGAAAGTAGCTGGAGCATTGCAGAGCCCTTGTGGCATCTATGTAGGCTCAAACAGCCCCTCAGAAGTGACGAGAGCAGCTTTCTGTCTATCCTTGGGAAAGAGATCAACTTGCCAGTACCCAGAGGCTAGGTCCATAGCAGAGAAGAACTTGGAGCCCCCATGGCAGCGGAGAGCATCATCAATGTAAGGTAAGGGGTAAGAATCCTTTTTGGTTAAGGAATTCAGTTGTCAATAGTCCATCACAATAAAATGACCTCCGTTTTTCTTCTTCAGTATGAGCAAGGGGAGGCCCACAGACTTTGGGAAGGGGCAAGCAGTTCAGCATCTAGAAGCTGTTTGAGCTCTTTAGACACCTGAGCATCTTCTACGCGGCTGCAGCAATAGGGTTTAGCACAAAAGGGGGGAGTGTCAACAGTATCAATCTGATGAATGACACCTTTTTCTAGGCTGTAGCCAGTGCTATCTTTAGCAAAGATATCTGAAAACTAATCCAGGAGGTCAAGCACCTCTTTCTGTTGAACCAGGGATAGTTGCCAGAAGTCTTGCAGAGTGAACAAGGATAGGACTTGAGGTTTGTCTTTGGATAAATTAAAGTCCTGGAATGTACCAAAGGGATGTAGAGATAGGAGCATCAGGGGCATTCAACAACTTGCCATATCCAATGACCTGCCCTCTAGACACATGTATGGAGAGAGCAGTTAGGGGGGCAACCAGAAATTGAACAGGGTCTTTATGAGAGATATCCAAGATTCCTGGGCAGAGGTAGGGTTTGTTACAGCCTAGCAAGGAAGGAGAATACAACTCCAGGAACATGCACTCAGGTAACTCATATGATATTATAGAGTCTAAGATAGCTTGAAATCCAGAGGGAATGGTCACAGTGGAGGAGGCCAGGAGAGAGATCCCTTCAGATGCAGGGCAATTCATAGGAGGACACTTCATGTTGGATGAGTGGGTTTGGTATTTAAGGTGAAAACACCAGTGGGATATTCTAAGGAACACATATTGAGGCTCTTCCCAGGACTTTAATAGGCTCTTTAAAGATCAGAGGAACTTTTAACCTAAGATGGAGAGGTAACCATCCTTCAAGTTGATGATCCCATTGTATTCCCTAAAGAATTGAGTACCAACTAGGAGGTCATAACTCACATTCTCCAAGACAACAGCAGGCGCGGCCAAGAGTAGCTTGCCAAACTGCACAGGAAGAGCAGAATAAGCCCTATAGCACAGGTCATGGATAGCCCAGCTGTGCCATAAAAATGGTGATAATTAAAGTTGGGGGCAAGTTTGAGCATTTTAACAAGCTTCAAGGAGACAATATTAACAGGAGATCCAGTGTCTAAGACTGCCTTGGTTTTCATCTTTTGGATGGATGTTTCCACACAAGTGGTAGTACAACCAAAGAGAAAAGGGATGGTCAGGATTTCCTGGGCTTACTATAGCTTTTTGTCCTACTTCTTATATGCATTTCAAGCCTGGAAACTCCTTATAGACAGTCTGGAGAGGAAGCAAGACAGAAACATTCTTGAATAAGCTCAGCAACTTCAGCAGCTTCTTTGGATGACTCTAAAAGCAAAGGAGACCTCTTAGCTTGAGTAAAGTACAGATGAGAGACACCTCTTTGGCTTTAGATGAAGGTTTGGCAGTTGTTGTAGTTTTCCCAGAGCATAACTTATAAGGGGCTGCAATAGTTTTGGGAACAGCAAGAACTGAATACCCATAGGCGTCAGAGTCATCAACATCTGAATCATTATATCAGAGTCATCAGAGATATTGTGGAACAGCAGCAGAAAGGGAGGAACCTCAGTGTTAGAAGGCTCAGAGTTGGCTATGGAGGGGGGATTTAAAGGAGAATGGGAAGAATTGTCAACCAAGAGTGTCTCTGCCTCCAGGTTGACTGTTCTTTTTCCGCCTGCTCCTTAGGATCAGCTCCTTCAACCCAAGAGTTGGTGTGGACTTGAGTTGGTGACCAATCTGACCACAGTGATGGCAACCTTAGCGTCTTAGAGGATTCTGAGAATTAATGGTGAGGATGCAAGGGCCACTAGAAGACAAGCCAGAATTAGAGGAAGCTTAATTCTCCTGCACAACTGCTCAAGAATGGGTAAGATACATATCCTACAACACTGTCTTTATGCCCTTCATCAAGGAAAGCATGGCCTTGTGAGCCTTAAAGTGGAGACACAGAAGTTGATTAATCTTGAGGGCTTGTGCGCAAGCCATATAAGCTTTGTGCCTATCAGCTGTCTGCTTGTTATCAATTGCTGTCCTTCCAGGTAGAATCTATCTGCAAATTCAGCTAGATTCTCCTTAGGTTTGAAAACAATGTGCATGAAGGCGTCCTTTTTCACTTCCAAGCTAAGGTTGTCACCAAACTCATCATACATAAGCTGTTTTATTTCTTCCCAAGTTTTGATGGTGGGAAGCTATGGTACTATCATCTCCAGACAGGTTGGGTGCAAGCAGATCAGGATTTGCTTCTTCTTAACCTCATCATAGGCTCTTTGCATGGCAGTTTTTTAGATAGTCAGAAAGGCTTTAATGGTAGATGTCTTAGGATCAAAGAATTGCTTAAAGGTAGGCTTGAAATGTACTTTGGGAGTTGGGCCACCATTGTTGCTGTTAAGTATATTTATACAAGGGGAGAACTCAGCTTCAGATTTGGAGGGGGGCTGTCTAGTCCACAGCTGAAAAACACTCTTCTCAAGAGTAGTCAAGGTCTCAGAGGTGCAGGAAACCATATCATTTGCTAGGGTGGTCTGTTGCTCAGTGAAGTCCAGGCACTGACCATGTGTGGTTAGCACAGTAGAAATCTCAGCCAGCCAGGAGGTCAACAAAGGTCCCACAGAGAGGCAAGGGGCAAACCTGTTGTTTACCAAATTGATTAACTCACTCATTTTCTGGACGTCCTTGTCTAGGATGGATTGATCCAGCTTCAAAAGGTCCACTTCACTGGCTAGAGAAACAATTCTAGCACAGCAGATTTGGGGGATCTTGGCAGTCCTGGGCAGCAGCCATCTTCATTGACAACCTCAGTTGGACTAGCAGCAGTTGCCGCAATCTTGTGTAAAGCGGCAACCTCTTGCTGTAGCTCTGCAACTTGAGTTGTCAAGACAAGCACCTGAAGGTCTGGCTGTTTTGACTCTGCAGGGCGTCTCTGTTTGCAGGTGGACGCTTGTAGCTCTCAAATTGCTTCCCATAGTTTTTTCTCTGTCCATCAGATTTTCAGATGGGGGAGAAGGGAGCAAATCTGGTGTGGGCGTAATCAACTCATTCACTTGAGTCTGGAGCTTGGCAATGGCAGTGGCGGTGGCAACCCCTTTCTTGATTGAAATCTTCATTGAGGCTTGCAGAGGCCTCTCTGGCAGCAAGGACTATATCACTTGTTGTAGTTGATCAAAGGAATAAGCACTGAAAAAATTGAGCTAGTACAAGAAATTCAAAGCGGTAAGATAGGATTCAAGGTAAAATCTACTTGGGATTGCCAGGGCTGATCCAACTGGTGGAACTCATGTAGGCGCTCTCTGAAGTATTTGGGGATGGGCTGGCACATACACTCAATTGAATTAACCAAGCGAGTTTGGAGGTAACAGAGTTGCGCTGATTGTCTGTATCAGTGAAACGGGAAATGAAGCCACTGTTAGACACATCAAACTGATTTCACAATGAAGTAGAAGTTGCTTTTAAGGGACAAAATCTCCTGAACATGGAGCCCTAGCACCATTTGATGGTGGGCTAATGCAGGTTGTATAAAGGATGATAATAGGTGTTCAGCCGGAGCCAGCTGCTGAGGAGATGATGCTGTGGAAATTGCATAGCCAGAATCAATTCATAGTATTCTGCTTGATTGAACTGTAGCTGAAGGCAAGGGATGATCCTGTCACAGACTATCCCAAGGGCTACTGCCATGACTTGTTCTAAGTCAGGGGTACCCAAAGGATAGGTCACTAGGCGGGACCATTCCTTAGGTTTGGTACATTAGGAACAATTAGTGGGTCAGTGATGCCTTCCTCAATAGGAGGACTGGTGATTTCAGGCAAAGTTGGCTCTTGTATAGGAGGAGGCAAAGGACCTGAAAAAGTGGTTGCAAAAGGGATAACTGAGGAGCTTACAGTCCCTGTAGTGAGTACCATTTTTTGTTGTGTTCTGAAGCGCACAGACACACAAC
>QTSX02006183.1:0-14492 GCA_014839935.2 Entomophthora muscae
TCCTGACATAAACCTAATACTGAAGGAGAGGAAAGCTTGGGAAAGAATAGCTGAAGCCCCAATTTAGAGGCAAAATTTGATAGAGATTTCCCCCCTTATCAGGGAAAATAAAATTAAAATGGAAGAGAAAACAGAACTTGGAGAGTGCCAAACTAATTTATCATCCGGGCAGGCGCCTGCTGCCACCCGCGCAGACGCTTGCCACACCCACCAGCACCCACCCAGCCACCTGCAAGCCCTCTGCCAGCCACCTGCCCGCCCAGGCAGGCACCAGCGGGCCCGCTGCCAGTCCTCCACCTACCCGCCAGCCTCCTGCCACCCAGCCAGGCACCTGCAAGCCCCCCACCTGCCCACCCAGGCAGGCACCAGCAGGCCTGCCACCAGCCTGGGCCCTGCCACCCCACCCGCTTGCCCGCCCAGCCGCCAGCGCACCCTGCTGCCAGCCCCCAGACCACCTGCTTGCTCCTGAGCCCCAGCTGGATGCCTGGCACCCACCTGGGTCCCAGGACCCACCCTGCAGCCAATCAAAAACTCCCCTGGGGTGCAGCCAATCAAATAAGTCCCTGACAACAGGGAAAACTTCTAAGGATAAAATTCCCCCTCCAGAAGAGGGCAGGAATAACATTTCAGATTTTAAAAATAAGTTTGCCACCAACCAATCAGGTGCTAATTCACTGGCCACATGGACAAGGCCAAACTCTATTTAAAACAATATTCTTGACACCAAAATAATTTCTGAAAAAGGATTTGACTCCCAACCTTCACCTAGCACCAGGACAACATGAAACTATTGGTTCATCCCAAAATTTCTCAACCAGCTGC
Source organism: Entomophthora muscae (assembly GCA_014839935.2). Lineage (NCBI taxonomy): Eukaryota > Fungi > Entomophthoromycota > Entomophthoromycetes > Entomophthorales > Entomophthoraceae > Entomophthora > Entomophthora muscae. The sequence goes on from QTSX02006183.1 coordinate 823, forward strand.
AGATAGCAGGAGAACAGGAATTTGACCATCTTCCCAAGCCCCAATTGCCACTACTACCTTCCAAACTTCTGGGATCTCCCATCCCCTGTTCTCCACCTCAATTGCAAATCTTTGCACAGGGGAGGGGACTATAAATAAAGGATCCCACCTCAGTAATAGCTTGTGCTATTGTTGAGATTAATACCCTCAAAAAGTGAAATTCAACTTACAACTAAAGTTAAAAAATCAATCAGCCCCTGCCAACCACTCCAATTGAAGGAAGATGAACCACCTCATCTTCACAGCTGTGTCTACAGCTTGCCAGGATTGGAGGCTACCAGCAAGGTTCAGAGTTCTTTTGGCCCTCCCCTGATGGACTAGGTCATGACCCCCACTGCCAGCCCTGGTCAACTGAACTCATGCCAGACTGGTCCCTGGCCTCCCTGGTGTCTCCACATTGATACCTCAATATCTCAAATAAATGTGCCTAATTATCTATAGATATTTATCTTTCCTTTTTTGCAGTTTTTTATTCAAATAAAGGGAAAGCTCAACATTATTTTTGGGGTTGCTTTGTGCACAACATTTGTGCATTTTATATTCAATGATTCTGTGTTCTTAGTCAGCCTTTTCCACATAAAATATATATTCAAGTCCAGTTTGAAATCAGGAATATTCATGCTGTCAAAACAGCAGGGTCAACCCGCCAACAAGGTTCCAACTAAGCAGATTTGTGACCTGCAATCCGACTTCCTGGTGACCTGTAGCCAAGTAAGGAAGTCAACTTGATTTACCACAGATAGCAACATTAGCAATCAATGATCCCAAAGGATTGATATCTCAATTCAGCGCTTGACTCAATATCTGGATCAAGCCACCCCCTAACCATCCAACAAATTGATCATCACAGTCATTTTTCTACTATCCATGAGTCACTCACACTATATAATTACAATATCCCAATAAAGATAATTATCTAGTCTTCAAATATTTTCCCCTTTTTAACTTTGCTAAAAAAGCACAGTTACAACAATGCACAAGTTTTATTTGTTCTGTTGTTCAATGTTTATTGTTAAATTTGAATTTGGTTATGCTTTTTCCTATTAATTGATGTGTTTGATCTGTCACATTAGAATATTAATGGCTCTTTGTCCCCTGGTAATGCTGAATTTTTTTATCAGCTATATTTTGTCCCATGTGAAATTTAGTTTGTTCTGAGTCAAATTTAGTTTGTTCATCTTAAAAAATATGAAAATTAAAATTTAAGGTTAGCTCTTATATGCTGTCTTAATTTACACTCAAATAATATCAATAAATCTTCTAGAAAGTCAAAGAGCAGTATTCACCATATGTTTGGCCAATCTGTTTATGTTTTTTATCTTTCAAGCACATTAAAATACAGTCATGAAGGATTATTCAAGACCCATACTAAGCTAAAAAGATACTATTGCTGAGAAAACTAATGCCTTATACATTGGTTTTAGAAGCTATGGCAACAACCAAAAATACTTCAGATTTGAACAAAATCCAAGTTGCGCAAGATTCAGGATTCAATTAATTCAAATATTTTTGGTTGATAAATGAACTGTCAAACAAAAACCAAAATTTCACTAGCCCATTATACAAAATTATATCAAATATCAAGTGGTGTAGTTCAAACCACAAACAAAATGAACTGAAACAACAAGCAAAATGGATGGATGTAATTCCAGAGTATATTATAATCCAATCAAGATTCATATGAGGCACCAACAGAAGGACTAAAATGAAAAAAATTGGAGCAATCTAGAAGCAAGATTCCACAAGCACAAAACAAAATGAACTAACACAAGATGTGTAGTATGATCAGCCTAAAATAGAAATATAACAGTTTAACAGCCAATCAACAACTATCCAATTTAGGAACAGAGGCATTTTATCCATTTTCATGGCTCCTGAATTGTGTATAATGGTTTTGAGAACCTTCCAAATATGGACTTGAGATTATAATAAAAATAAATCATTAAATTTTAAAATTTCTACTTTTAGTGATTTTATCCTAGGTTTTCTTCAATATGGTTTTCAACAGCAACATCTTCAACGGCGCCAGTAGCCAAGACAGCAGAAGCCAAGCCAGCTTCAATGGAGGCAAGGTTCAGGGCATGGAGGCACCTGTTTATACTCAAGCCTTTGAGGCAGATAACAAGTAAGCTGACCTGTACCTGACCACTGACCCCTATGACTTTGACTTGTTCAGTAGTCACGCAGTGTCTAGCTCTGCCCCTGCTCCTGTACCCACCCCTGCACAAGATGCCCGCCAACCAACCAATCAGGATGACAACCTTGATTTGGAACATCTTCCTGCCGCTAGTCAACCTGCTCCCCTACAGCCAATCAGGCTTCAGCTCCCCCTAGCTCAGCGCCCCAGACACAGAATAATTACTGCTCAAATTCTCCAGGAAATTGTGGCACTGAACCTGCAGGGTCTGTCATGGGACCAGATTGCCGCCCAGTTACAATTTACCTGAGCCACCATAATGCAGGAGTTTAACAACCTAATGAACAAGGGGAATCTGATTGGGACAGCCAAGAAGCCAAAGAAGGACCCTGAGTTCCAGATAACTAAGGCCTACCCAATAATGCTTGACCTCTTCCAGCGGTACCCCAAGCTTTCCCTAACCCAGGTCTTCAAACAGCTTGCACACCAGAACATATGGGTCTCCAAGAGCATGGTGCAGCTCTGGATGCACAGAAAGGTGGCTTCCATATGGGTTCTTACCTATTTTGCCAGCAACCAATGGGATAGCACTGAGGATTCCCCATATGATATTGACATCAAGTCAACCCTACTCCAATGTCTGACAATTTTGTCAGATTACATCATTTTCATCTCTTACTATAAGCTATCCATAGCTTTTGACAACTTTGGCGCCCAAGGAAGAGCCGCCACACAAAAAAGGAGGAAGAAGGTCAAGAAGGGGAAATTTATTGGTGCATTTCTGGCTGTTTCAGCCAAGGGTTTTGTCTACTATCAGAAAACCCCAGATTTCACTGATGGCTACTTGTACAGCCACATCCTTGGTGGATTAATTGACTCCTGGGATGGCTCAAATTCAAAGCATCATGTTTTCTTGAGCCACCAGATGGAGGGTAGCTCCACCGCCCTTGAGGCCATTCAGGGACATGGGCACCAGGCCTCAGTATACCCTGCTGGCCACGCAGATATCCATCTGGCTGATGTTGTCTTCTTTAACATTAGATCCACACTACAGGAGCGCCGCCCTCAGGCTTTTAACAACCTCTATCTTGGGGTCCTTGATCACAATTCTCTCTTTATCTGCCAAATGATGGCTGACTTGTTTGCCCAAATTGTCTTCCATGTGAACATGGGCAACCAATCACGTAAGGATAAGCGCCTCCCACCTCAGGCCACTACCACCTACCAGCCCATCCAGCCAATGATCAATGAGGAATACAACAAGCGTCATATGGCAGCCATCACGCACAATCCTCCTACCCCTACCCCTACCCCCGCCACCACCACCCCCACCTTACAGCCCCACCCAACCCCAGACCCCCAGGCCAGCACTGCCTCTACGTCTTTCTTCCTGTGTCATTCTGCCTACTAGGCATCACTCTTCCCTTCCCCAATAAACCCCCTGTTGCCAAACATTTTCTATTTATATTATCTTTATTTTGAATTTCAATTGTTCATGTTCTCTTTGTTTATAGTTGATTTTATTCTTTATGTTCAGCTTATTTCTATAAAATCATATATTTACTATGTCATGGATCTAGATCTAGAACACAGTTTTTTAGTACCCAGACACAGCCCCTTGTGAAAATATTAACAACAATTTGGTGATCAGCTAAATTTGAATTAGAAAATTATAGGTTAACTGTTTTTAGATAAAGTTTTTACTGATCCAAATTCAAAACCTTAATGATAAACTTTAAGCCAATCAGTAGCCAAGTGATAAATTGATTGTTGTGGCATAAAGGGTTATTCAATAATTCTTTAGTGCATGTGCGCTAATTAATATGATTGGCTGGTTGTTTTGCCATTGTGCGCCATTGTTGCTGTGGCAAGTTGTTGGTGGACTAGTGCCCAATCAGCTGCTGGGTTAGCACTAGTCCATCAACAACTTGCCACAGCAGCAATGGCGTACAACGGCAAAGCATCCTGCCAATCATGTTAATAGCGCACATGCACCAAAGAATTGTTGAATGACCCTTTATGTCACAACAATCACTTTATCACCCAGCTCTGGATTGGCTTAAAGTTTATTATTAAGGTTTTGAATCTGGATCAGTAACAACTTTATCTAAAGACACTTAACACTATAATTTTCTAATTCAAATTTAGCTGATCATCAAATCATTGTTAATATTTTTACAAGGGGCTGTCATGCTCTGCCCCAAAGGGCAGGCTTCTTGGATACTTCTTTGTTTTTTGGTTTGATTAATCTTTTCTTTTACTTTTTTAATATTTGAAAAATTCAGTTAAAATTGTTAAATAATTAAGTACTTTAAGTTATTACCTTGTTTATGCTATTTGCGTTCAAATTGTTGTTGTTGTCGTTGCTCTGTCTTTCCAATTTCTATTTTATTTTATATTTCTACTTTAAAGTTAGAATATTTTCATCATTGCTCACCTTTTCAAAACTCCCACTTACGTTGTTGCTGCTTCTCCAGTTTTCATGTTGCTGATCTGCAACTTCTGTTGGGTTTTTCAGTCTCCTTCTGCTCCAGGTTCTACACAGTTTTTCTCCAGTTGCTCCTTTTATTGGCTGTTTTCCTCCCTGCCTATCACTGTAAACTGAGAACAGAAACAAGCCTATATAATAAAGAACTTGTGAAGAGTAGGCTTTAAGCCAAAATTCTAAGTGCTTTCTACCCTTCATTTCTTTATGTAATTTAAACTTGAGATCTTAATTTTTTTTAGAAATTTATACAATTTTATTAAATTCATTTCAAAGTTTAGTTTTTTCATTCCTTGAACAAATGGAACTTGTAAAACAACAAGCCTTAGGCTTGTTGTATCCATTATTTTACCTTAAGGAATCTTTCAATAGTTATATGTACCAATTTGCTGATGGAGAATATCCAAATATTGACATTCCCTTAGTTACAAATTGTTCACTATTAAACACTTTATTTTATCTTCTTTGCTTAGGGCTCTTAAACTCAATGACTCCTTTTGTAACTCAGTATAGGTTTTTAGCAGGGTTCTATAAGATTATTTTGCAGACAGTTCCCACCTTTTTATACCTTTTAAATCTGAATACTAATGCCTTACAAGCGCTAGTTTATAACCTTGCACTACTATGGGCAAGACCTTACAGGGGCTGTATTTGGGTACTAAAAATAATATGGCAATTAAGAAAACAATGCCAACACAAAGCAAACAACACATATTGAGATGAGCGTAAAACATATACACAATGGGTAAAAAGATGGGATAGCGTAGCAAATGGGAAAACAAACAGGAATAAACAAAGAGGCAAAATTATCATAATAATACAGATTTTATTGGGACAAAAGCTAAAAAATATATGGAAAGGATAGTAAAAAAATCATATGAGAGAATCAGAGAAGCTATTGAAGGATCTCAACTCTGCAATTGCAAGAATCAAAGACATTGACTGCAAGGTCAAGGCAAAAGCCAAGGCTGCTGTTCTTACAGGGGATAAAATTGAAAAGGTGTCTGCCAAGTCACTCATGGCCAAGATGCCAGACACCCCCAAAATAACAATTGAGTGTCTTTTTAACGTTAAAAAACTGTAGTTGAGGGCCTCTGGTTCAAGTCATTTGCCCTCTCTGTGCTGTCTGTCTGGGTTGACAATCCTGAGATGTATGCACATCTCAAGCCAGCCAAGAGAGCAAGAACTGAGGATACAGAATTGCCCGCCCAACTGCTTGCACCAAGAATGGCCAAGTCTGCCAAAGCGGCTGGTAAAGAGGAAACACAAGAAGGTAACCTAAAAGATAAAATTAATAAAATTTTCTAAATACTTACCTTTTTTTAGAAAAGGTAGACAGTGAAATCTGACAAGTTCTGGTTCCTTTTGTCCCTCCTAACTTCTATTCAAATTATGCCACTCACATGGCCAAACAGCTCTATCTGTCCCCCCTGTCTTGCAAGAGCTTGAGGATAGGATTAACAGTACCTTTCCAATGTCCAGGGAGGCATTGGCTGGGCTTTCACATACTGAGGGGGCATCTGAGTGGGCAGTTACTTCCTATAAGGATGCCCAACTGGTCTGCCTTGACCTGGTGGTCCTCAGTGGAGTTTACTACGTGAACTTCATTGAGCTTGTTTGGGACGTCCTGGAGATGCTCCCATTCAAGAATGTACCGGAGATGGGCTGGGCCCATGCAGCTGCTTGCTTCTGCTTCCCAGTGGAGCACACCCTGTCCTACATGCTGGAGAACTTTGGGTACAAGTTGTTGAAATTGGCTGTTGCAGATGCAATAGCCATAAAGAAGACAAAAACCCCTTGCCAACTTCAGGTTGGCCTAAAGCGCTGATGAGATGGGGCTCCCTGCAGCCATAGAGCTGACCTTTGCTAAAACCAAACACAAAAAGAAAATAAGTACAGTATACAATAAGATGTGCAAGTTCACTGAAGCCTTTTCAGTGCAAAGGCTTCACCTTGTTGTTTACCTTGGGTATCTCTTCTACTTTGGAATGGGCGCCAGCGTGAAGGACCTAGACGGGGTCCTTCTCAGGATTGACAAGGCCTGGCTCTCCCTGGATAACAAGAAGGTCCCCCCAGGTACAACTCATTGGATCACATCATCCAGGACGCCCTGGTCCTGGCTGGGATATACAGGGCTGCAGCCCCACCAGAAAAGCTACTCCTTCATTCCCACCTCACCATCCTCCCTTTTACCAGCAGGCAAGAATACTTCAATAAGGGTGTATCCACTGTTCACGGGATGGTGTTGGAGGTTGTGAGCCACCTCCTTTGTGAGGTGGGTACATACCGCCGGACAAACTATAGGCGCTCCTAATTTATTCTCTATACCAATATATATCTTTATACTTTAGACTATTTTTATTTAATTATTTTTATAAATTTTATTTTAGAAAACAAGTTTTGCAAAATAAATCCTGGAGAGGGTTTTCATAAAAGCATAATAATATATTTTAATAAAATCTACTTCTGATCTGTACACATTACAATTAACTTTTTTAATTTTATTTTTATATTTATTTGACAAAAGTGATATAAATATATTTGCGTAGTCCAGTATCAAGCATTTGGGATACCCTTAGATGTCATAATAAAAAATAATTATAAATAAATAAATTACTAACCTTCATTAATGGTCCTGCTGAATGTGATTGTGGGCTTGGAAACATCTAAATATAAAATGATAATTAATAAATCTTGAATAGTAAATTAGAGAATATAAAAAAGTCAGACACACTAAGACTTTAATTGATTGGCTGTTGAGCAAGGCAGGCGGGGAGAAATGAATCAGTGTGGCTATAGAATTTGGCCACAGTCTCAGATGAGAGGGTGTGGATTCCAGCCTGGAGCAAATCAAATAGGTCCTTGGTCCCAGTTGGGGTCCCTTGCTTTACAACTTGCTTGAGCCACCCAAAAACTTCCTCTGATGGGATTTAGGAAGGGCAAATAGGCAGGGAGAAAGAGAAGGCGCAAATTAGCCATGTACAATTACTGGGGGCCCACTGCAATGCTGGTGTCAATTGATGAAAATTCAGCAAGAATATCTGCCACCTTGTGGAGACCAATATTGTGCAGTACTATTACATTGATGAAGCCTGGGGTTGTGCGCCTCAGGTGCTCCTAGACCAATCAGAGAAATGATAGAAATGTCCGGCTGTTGTGAGATCCCAAAATCATTTGGTATAGCTCAACCCCCTTTGGACTGAGAGAGACACCATGGAATAGACTGTGGTGCAGACTGCAGCGCGCCAAGCCATCCCGTCATTTGAGCCTTTTGGGACATAGCCATACTAATTCCGCATAGACAAGGCAAATGCTGATTTGTTGATGTAATAGAATTTGATTGTCTCCTTGGCTTTGAGGGCAGTGTACGCCTCAGCGTATTTTTTCCAAGTCTCAATGTTGGTTGGGCTGTTTCTATTGTAGGAAGATACCCTGAGCTTTTTCCAGGAAAAGTGCATTCCTTTGAGAAGATGGTAGTAAAAGGAAATTGAGGCCTCAACCCCAAAAGTAGATTTGGCCATGGCCTGTATATTTGCCAGGTCAAGATGGCAGTCCCGGTTTATTCACTGGTGGATTGCCCATTTGCGCTCCTTGGTGAGCATAGTGGAAACATGCAAGGATTTCTCCGCGGCAAGGAATCAGCCAGTATCAATGAACTTGTTGAAGGTCTTGCTGGCGTACTTGGGATCCACTCCAACAATGGCTGCGGCTGCCTTGTAGTCACCAGATTCACACATTAGCTTAAGCAGGATGATGCATTTTATGTCGGGGATGCGCTTCTGGGCAGGCTTAGCGGGAGTAGTTGAATTGGGATCCTGCTCAGGGACTGGCTTGCAAGACATGGGTACCTTGTTGTAGAAGGTTGTAACTTTCTTTAGCACCAACTGTCCCTCATCAGTTCTGAAGAACTCAGGCTCCTCATCCTCTTCCTGATCACCATCACTGATGTAGGGCGTGTAGCTAGTATCAAGTACAGGCTTTGCCTTCTTCAGCATGGCTGACAGGACTGACTCTTGCCGGTACACAACATCAAACACATATGAAGTAAGCTCTACCTCCTTGTTTCTAACTTTCTTGGTGAAGGTAACCTTGGTGGGCTTCCGGGTCAGCTTGGGGACCCAAGGGTTTATGCTCTGCACCCTAGCAGCTTGTGCTCCTTGAACCGGCTGTGTCAGTGTAGCGTCACTATCAAACTCTCCTCTCCTGTCTTCTTTCTGAGTAGGCATTTGTGTTGCACTAACTCTGCTCTTTGACCCGGGGGCAACCGCAACTGCAGCGCACAACGGGTGCAATGGTACTCTGTTGCTGTGTTCCTTTTGTTTTAAAATTTAATAAAATATTAAATAAACCTTAATTAAGTTATTCCCTAATTTTAATTTTTGCTTTTATCTGAATATGGATATTCAATTAATATTCTTTCCCACTCAATATCCCAATTATAGATTTTTTATTTCTTACTTAGTTGTTTCTGGTTTTACAATGCCCATTTTTGAATACCTGAAATAATTTCCACCCATTTTCTCATATTTTTTGCCAAATTAAGCACCCAACACAATATTTTTAAAATTTATGTTTCAGATCTTGTGTCTTATTTTAGATGCCTTGGTATCATTCTTGATTACAATCCATTGCACACACTTAGTGAGTGATTTTGTTTACATAGTGAGTTGATGATGTGTTTTGCTTTTGGATTGAGTTTTGACACACTGTGCTTGGGTGTATTTTGTCACCAATTCACATAGTAAGCATATGTACACCAAAAGTCAACTCACACCATTTTGTTTGTGAATCAATGTATTTCAGATTGTATTTTGAATGGTTTTGCTTTGCATGTGAGCACTTCTTTGCTGTGTTGACTCATTTTGCCCATTAATACCAATAAACCCTGTTAACAGAGTGTATATTTTAACCTGATAGTTGGATTTTGCTTAAATCTGAAATCATTTTGTTTAAATCTGAAGTATTTTTTATTGTTGCCATAGCTTCTAAAACTACTGTAATACCTTATGTTATTTTCAGCTAACATAACTGTTTGGGTTAACCTTCCCACACTTTTTCTCATGATTCAAGTTAGTTTTCTCTCAAAATGCTTTTCACACTATCAGTATGGATGTGATATAACTACTTTTTTGAGCTTTATCTAGTTTTAATTTCTCCTGATTTATGTATAACATTTCATCAGATAGATTGAGGCCTAATCCATTAAAGATATTACTGCTAAGACTGCTGCTTTTCTGCTCCAAGACATATTACTTTATCATTTATATTTCAAGTGTTGTATGACAATGGATTAAATTTTAATGTACATCTAATGACCTTTGTCATTGGGTCCTTAATTACATATCAGTAACTTTCTGCCCCTCACAATCTAACTAAAAAAAAGCATGATATAGAGATCTAACTTTTTTCCAGCCTCTATCACAAGAAAATTGTGCTATTCTGATGCAGATAACTGGAATATATACTTTCCTGTGGCCTTGGTTGTTTATTGTCTTAGAAAGCATAGCTCTGTATGTTCTTCTCTATTTTCTATGATTTATATATGAGAAGTCACTACTCCCTCAATTCTAAGTGCCATCTCATCAGTACTGGTCTATCTGATGACCCTGAGAAGCACATTGAATTCCTGGTCAATCACATCATTAAAACATAAGCTACTGCCTATACAACTGTCTAAAAAAACCAAGGCCTTGGAACTGACCCCTGAAAGCACTTCTTGGGCTTTCTACTAGAGTTACAACTAGGTTTCCATGTTCTATATTACCAACATCCAGTTGGGGTAGATCTCATAAATTGAACTCCCCTTGGATTTGCATTTTAGAATTTACTCTGTTGATTGGCTCTGAGTACACTGTCAAGTTACTAGCCAGTGGGAGTCTCTTTGCCTGTGTTCATGCAAAAATTCTTTTTGCAAGTATGAACTCCCACAGACTAGTATTGAGGGGGCATAATTATAACTGGACACATTCAGACACTATCAAATTTGCCTGTGATGGGGTTCCATCTCAATTACAATACTTACATTCTTTTCTTCTCTTTCATTACTTAGGGATTTATTATTTTCTTAAAAGGAATGAATTCACTTTATCTCTCACACAATAGCTACAACAATGTTTCCTCTGCATATGCATGTGACGTTTGAACATTCTGTATATCTAATATTTTGTGGTTATTTGAAGCATTAAAAATTATATTCTAATTATCAATACAGTAGTTTCAAAACCTATGATGACAAGCAAAAATACTTCAGATTTAAATGAATTCAACTCAGATGTAAAAAAATCAAATCATTTGAAAACAGAAATGATAGAACCCAAATCTATTGTAAATTAATATAAAATCATTAAGTTCTAATTTCATTTACAGATTAGCTATTTTCTTTTACATCTGAGTTGAATTTGTTTAAAAATGAAGTATTTTTGCTTGTTGCCATAGGTTTTAAAACTACTGTAAAATATAAGTTCAATGTATTACCTTTATTTGTGTTTTCCATACTGTGGCAAACCCCTTCCCAGTCCTACCTAGAGAAGACTATTTTATGTTCTACATTTCTAGGGCCTTAAGGTAAACCCTTATTCACCCCCAAAGGCAAATCACAGGCTTAGTACAAACCTGATGTAACTTTTAGGATCCACACTGTGTCTCTTAGCCAAGCCTAAAGTAGTACACGCCAGTTTTGTTGATTGTTGCAATCCAAAAAACACTTCAGATATATAACCACTATATTAATAAAAGTGCTTTAAAATGAAGACCCCAATAAACTTTAGGGAAAACAGGCAAAAAACTTTAATAATGCTATTTCAAGAAAAAGTGCGATACAATGCAAAGCCAATAGATGCTAAGATGGGGGAGGAAAAGAGTACACAGCCCTTAAAAAACTGCTGTTCTCTAATGGCTAAAATTTCGGAATAGGGCATTGAAGTCTGAGATAAAAGCTGAATAACCGACGGCTGTACCCAGCCCTGTGGAAGCTTACGGCTCAAGTAGTTTCTGAAAAAGTCCAAGATAAGCCGCACAGCAAACGTGAAAGTGAAGTTTCCACGAACGTATTTGCTATTAACCTCCAGTACTGCTGCACCTTGAGGTTGTCTAACTTTTGTAAATCGCTCAGGCACCAAGTCCCAATTGTCACCATAATCATCCAGGAGAGAATCTAAGGCTTCGATATCTTCAAAGGCGGCGTTGATGCCTTGTCCAACATAAGGAGGCATAGAATGAACAGCATCGCCCAAAGCAATAACAGGACAAGAGGGGTGATGATACTGAGAGGCTTCAGCAGTAACGTAAAAGAGACGAGGGAATATCATATTTCCATCACTTGGAAATACAAGGGGTGAGATGTACCGATTAAGGATTGAGCCAAGCTTGAGAAACGAAGTAGTGAGATAAGCCTCCAAATCTGCGGGCGTTTTAAATGTATGAAAGCATGAATTCTCTGGTGGAGATAAGGAACCAAGAGCTCGATTCTTAAGCTGACAATTAGGAATGAGTGAGACGCCCAACCCACCTTGACTAGGGATAATGACAAGGTTTGCATTTTTCTTATGAGATTGGACACTATACATAGTGGCTTGATGGACGTTCATGCCTATTGCTTCAAATTCATGAAAAGGTATAAAAGTAGATATAAAAGGCTCTGATGCAAAGCTTTGTTTGAAATCAACCCCATAAAGTTCGCGGCGAAGATTATCAATAACTCGTGAATGGGCCCCATCAGCGCCAATAAGAATATCAAAGGGTATTTTTTCTACATCCTCTTTCATAACTTCTAACTTTGGAATTTGAAGCATTGAAGAAGGAATGAAATAGGCGATTTTCTTTTGGAAATCGGCTTCGACAAAAGCTTTTGAAAAATTAAAGGTAACTCGCTGTCCGAAATCACGTTTAAGAACTTCTATAAGTGCTTTAGCGACACCATCACGATCCATAGAGAGTTTATAATCTTTGGTAACTGCGAGCAAGCCCTTTGGGAGATCATCATGACTCAAACAATTCTGAAGCCGATTGTACAAGACCCCTTTAGGTATAAGATCCTCTTTCAAGCCTACTTTATCGAGAGCCTGCAAAGCTCTATGACTGAGAACTAGACCATAATTTCCTTTTCCTTGGCGTTTTTTAGGATCAATCTCACAAAGATTTTCTCCCCGCTCAACGATAAGGATCTTACTATAAATATATTGACTAGTCTCAGAGCTAATACGCTTGGCTAAAAAGTAGGCAGTGAGCAAGCCACACGGCCCCGCTCCAACAATCAAAACAGATTTTGGCATGAGTATGAAGGATGGTAGTTTGAAATATGTAAACTCAATAAACCTCTTATCTACAATGACGTATTTAAAAGGAAAGCACGAGTCTCACATTCTCTTCAAGTTATTGATTGAATTACCTAATCTTACCCTTAAATTTCATACGATCCACTCGACAAGCAATACCCAAAGCTGTAAGCCTTACCAATATCTAGGGACTAGGTGTTTGCCTGTCCAAGGATAGATATAAAGTTGAATTTAATATATCAACTCAATGTATTTTATTGGACTTTAGGCTGTAATTACTTATTAGCTGTTCAATTTAAAAAATCTTATTTAGGGGCAGGAAGATATTCCCTCAATTATTTTTCTGTCAACTGATTTTCAGTCAAATTTGATCCAACTATAATTTTCTTCATATGTAAATTTTTTAACTTTACAATAAAATATAATTTCCAAATATAATCTATTTACTAATAAAAGTTATACTTCACCCATATAATTATTTTCATTTTTTTATTTAAAAGGCTTAATTTTAAATCTTTGTCTTTTTAAAAGCTTATTAAATTAAATTTCACTGCCAGAAAATAAAATATGGATATTAAAAGATTTAAAAGAGAATCTCTATAGAACAGGCTTTCTTTATTTTGTATTTTTGATTTTTTATCATTGTAAAGTTAAAATTTTACAATAGAAGAAAATTATAGTTGGATCAAACTTGACTGAAAATCAGTTGTCAGAAAATAATTGTTGGAATATCTTC
>QTSX02006184.1:0-14416 GCA_014839935.2 Entomophthora muscae
CCAATTTTACGCCAAATTCTAACACCCAACACAATATTTTTAAATTTTATGTTTCAGATTATGTGCCTTATTTAAGATACCTTGGTATCATTCTTGTCTAAAATTCATTGCACACAACAGTCAAGTGGTTTTGTTTACATGTTGTGTTGCTATTGTGTTTTGTTTTGGTTTGAGTTTTGACTCACCACATGTGAGCAAATTTTGTCACCAATTTATATAGTAAGCATATGTACTGTAGATTCAGAACCTAAAAGTAAAAATGAAGGATTGCCAAATTTTTTTGTGTGAACTCACCAACTTATTGGAATACTTTTCATCCTTTCATATAAAAAATTAAGTCTTTCTGGGATGAGAACTACTCCATTAAGTTGGTGAGTTTACGCAAAAACAATTTGACAATCCCACATTTTTACCTTTAGGTTCTGAATTTACAGTATACCAAAGGTCAACTCAAACCATTTTGTTTGCAAATCCATGTGATTTGGTTTTTTATTTTGAATATTTTTGCTTTAAGTGTGAACACTTTGTTGCTGTGTTATTCATGTTGTCCATTAAGGCTAAAAATTCCTGTTAACAGAGTGCATATTTTACACTGATAGTAGGAATTTGCTTAATTTTGAGTTTATTTTGTTTAAATTTGAAGTATTTTTGCTTGTTGCCATAGCTTTTAAAACTACTGTAATGGTAGGGCCTTCCAAAGAGTTGATCATAAGAGAAGAATCACTAGATACTAGAACATGGATATCTTCCTCTTCATGATGTCAAGAATATATCAAAAGTAAGGAATTAAAGAAGTAAAAATTAATACCAAGAGAAGTTAAATTGATTGTTTCTAGAACAAGGTTGAATATCTAAGACAGTTTACCTTAAATATTAAATTCATTTAGAAACCAATTAAGGATTCATTGGGTGTGAGAGTATGAAACCAATTTTCTTGTGGTTTATAAATGTAGAGAAGATCTTGAAAAAGAAGTAAATTTAGATGGTTTCTAATTATATATACAATTCAAGGGATAAAGAGGAGCATAAACCATGTTGATTGGGTCAGTGTTAAAGACAAGAGGGTCTTAAAACCATTTATGGTGGCAAAAACGTAACAGCAGTCTCAGTGTTTTCACATAGAAGTGATTTTGAGAGCAGCAGAGGCTGAAAATACAGCCAATCAAACTTCAAGCAATAAGTATCATATATTCTGATCTACTTATTGTTTTCAAAAACTAATTTTAAATTAACTCTATCAAAAGAATATCATTTTGTAAGGTAAGTTGAACACATAATTCAATCCTGACACTACTTGCTTTTATAGGGCTTTTGGGGTTAATTCCTGTATTCTGGCATTAATAAACATTGGCTATTATTTAAAACATCCAAAAATTACTGCTTCTTGTTTTTTAAAAATATGACAATTTTTTTAACTTGTTGTAGTCAGGGATATGATCCCTGACACAGTCTAAATCTGCAATCATATTGTGGCTGGGGCCGCTCATGATAGGTCCAGAGATCCTAGCCTGAATGTTGCCCATTCTTGCTGAGAAGGGTACTGTTTAATAGTTGATGGCTACTCTGCAGGAGTCTGCTACTTGTACTTCTTTAAATTATCTGGGCATCCGGTCTAGTTGATGAAAATCAGCAAATTCCTGGTTGATCATGGTGTGATTGGTCCCAGTGTCTATCAGGAGCTTGTGAGTATTACCACAGAAGCAAAAGAAATAAGCCAATCAAGTTAATTTATTTTTTGTATGACTAGCTTGGAGGGCAGGGTTGTCACTGTGTACCTGGAACATGTCTAGGGCTTCCCTTGTGTACATTATAGTCACAGGGATTCTTGGTGATGAGCAATTGAGAGTGTGGATCAAGCAGGGATGCAGAACCTCTTGTGTCTAAAACCCCAGGCTTTTTTAAACTCTCAATCTGTGCCAACTGAATCTCCCTCTCACAAGAACGCTTGTTGCTGTTATCTTGTTGGTTGGATTGGCGGCGTCCTACTTGGCTGTGGGTGCTGCCAGGCGTGGGGCAATGTTGAGGGGGCTTTTCAATGGATCTTTAGAATCCTATTGCACCTTGACTGTTTAATTCTATGACAATCTTGTAACAGTCATCAATAGATTTACAGTGCCCCACATGCACTCACTTACAGATATGGGGCTTTAACTTATTTATGATGAGAGAAGAAGCATTTCAGTTACATTGGTAATGGCTTCTGGGGTGGCAGCAAGGGCTTGCTGCCAGGCGCTGAGATACTCAGAGACTCTTATTGCTTGTTTTATTACAAGCAGGGGTGGTTTTAAAACAATAGGTGATAAAGTTTCACTGTAGCAGGACTTATCAGCATCTCTGAATGCCGCCCAAGTGACTTTGAGCTCTTGACTGGCCCAAATAGTGAACCATATGATAGCAGTCCCAGTGAGGCGTCCTGGGGCTGTGGTAATCCACATGGGCTCAGACACTTGGCAAATATGGAGGCGGTTTCTGTGTAATGTAATCATCTTACAATATTGGTGCCTTTCACATCACCTGTAAAGGGTTTCAACTGTAAGGCCAACATGCATTGTGATAGATCAGACTGGAGCAGGGTGATACTAATGTTGAGTTGTTCCAGGCAGAGCCAGCTGTAGAAACTGGTGAACTAGCTGGCCTTGGTATACATCATAACCTTCAGGGATGGGTAAGAAGGTTTCATGGTGAGGGGTAGCCATACAGCTAGCACTCTGTCCTTTCTTGAGGGAATTTTCTTAAAGATAGGCTATTAATCAAACCTACTCCTGCTACCACTGTTGCAACTGAGCCAATTATAGTTCATTATTTGGATTTTGGAATACAACAGTCCAATAAAAAGGGCAGGAATAGGAATAAGATAGTGTTTATTTGATAATAGTGTAATCAATCTACTACACTGAAAAGCCACAAGTTTATCAGGGGTGACACTATGGCAGGTTCAGTATAGGGGTTTGGGTCAGGAATATCTTAGGTAAAGTATCAGTGCATCAAATTAGCAGCTAGTCTATTTAGGAGGAATTCCCATAGCTTACATTAGCCACAGGATACATCATACTGTTTGTTACATTATGAGATGCCTTTATGAGCGCCCTCTGTGTATTGTGAGATACATTAGTGGGAAGAAAGGTAATATTGGTTTCAATAATAGTGTCTGGATGTGTTCATTAACAACATCATCACTATTATTATTTTCAGGCACCCACTCACTTGGAAGTAAACTCTCAAGATGGTGGATGATTACAAATGGGTTGAGGCCGGTAACCAAGGAACCTATAGAAAGGGACACCATTCCAAAATGGAAAAGCTCCCCAACCAATTGATATCTACCCAGAAGAGGGTTAAAGCAGCTCAGGAAGAAGTGCACCCCCAGATAGCTCAAAAGGAAAGCTGAAGCCAAGGGATGAAAACCCGTGAGGGCACTAGTTTTGGAAGATGCCTGATACATTTGAGGCTTCTCCTTCAGAGGAGCATTCTGGGACAAAGGAGCAACAGTGTATCAAACCCTAGGAATAACTTGATGCCAGTACTTTTCAAGGTACTGAGGGAAAGAAGAGGAACTAAAAATTGGCTCTAGTTCTTAACAAGAAGCTGGCCCTAAAAACCTGTAGCAAAAGGATCCATACTACCCATTTATACCCAAGAGGCTCTCATAAGAAAGACTTGGGCAATCAAATGATCAAAATGGAAATTGATTCAGTAAAAGAGAGTAAATCAAGTGTGTAGGTGAAATACTTTATTGATTGAACAAATTAAAAGATATAACTCACCAGCCTTATATAGCATGGTGTTATGAATTTCAGTTTGAATAGAAGGATAAGGGTTGGGGAGTCTGATAAAATATTGGGAAAGTTGGGGATTGCATTAAACAAAATATAATTTTAACATATCAGGTTAAAATTAATTAACTTTTTAATATCCTCAAACACCCCAGAAGATCTCTTCTGGATAGTTTTTGAACAGTTGGTCCACAGAAGCTGGGGCCAATGTCTGGGGAAGCAACAGAAGAAACAAGAGACAATGTGCCAGTAGGTACATAGTTTGAACCAGAAGTGTCAACATCACCCAAAATGCTTATTAAGCAGTTCAAGACTGACTTTGAGCTCCCTGATTAGCTGGAGCTCAAATAGCAAGGTAATGATTGGTTCAACTTTTAATCAAATCTAATATCACTTTCTAAGTGACTGACTAAGTTTAAAGAAGCAGCAGGTTTGATCCCTGTCTTCCAACCATCAAAGAATCAATTAAATTGACTGGATCATTATTAAAAGATAATATAGAACAGTTATTGCCCATAAAACTTTCATTTATAGGTGAGATAACTAATGAAGAAGTAGAAGAACCTTCTGCTAGTAATGCTACTGACTGATTGTTGTCAGGAATATCAGAAGGAGAATTCCTGACAACTATACACCTAATTACTATGAAAACTACATGTGTTTCTCCACAAATTACTAGTAGTTAGATACTTTATAAAAAATCTATCAATTGTGAAAAAATAATGCTTTACAATTTTTAACTTTATTTATGTTTGGCTAGTAATTGCTGATCACTTTGGTTTAGCCTTCAATATTTTTTCTGGTGTATTCACTACTGCACCCTTAAAAATCTCTTTTTAAATATTGAGCTTTAAAATAATAATCTATATACTCTATTAACATTGAATATCACTTAATTGTTAAAGCCTTTAATTTAGCCTCAAGGCAATTGCTGTTTATAAATGGTCATTATTCTATTTCAGGATTTGTTATTGGAAAGTTTCTACACATTGATTTATTCTACTGTCAAATAAAAATCTCATTTGGCTATGCCTTCCATATTTAATAGGTTACAATGAGCTCTATTTAAATTTTACCATTAAAAAAGTTAGTACACTATTTTTATAACCTGTTGAGATAAACAAAATCATTTCAGTCTAAAAACAAAATTGAAGTGGATCCAAATCTATTGTAGCTTAATATAAATTCCTTGCTTTTGTATTTTGTCTATCTTGATAGGTTATAAAACTACTGTATCACTTGGTTTAAAGTATCTCATGAGCTTACTTAGACATGTAATTTAGACTATTGCTACCTTATTTAAATATTTGTATTTTTGAATTGTAACTTAGCCTTTAAAAATAACTGTGAAAATTTATCAGAAAAAAATGAGAATTGTATTTAAAGCTTTTATTGTGCTTAGAAGCTCAAAGTAGAAAAATTTGGGAAGATATGTAGATGACAGAAAAGCATCAGTACTTAGTTTATCCAGAGGTCAGACAGATTTTCTTGAAGAAAGAGTTCCTCAGAGAGTTAAGGCTGAGCAGAAAAAGTATCTTTCAAGTGGGAGTAGGTTGACAAGAAAGGTTTATATCCAGCAGTTATCAAACAAGATAAAAAGGATACATTTAGACCAGCTTAATCTATAAAATGTTAGACTTATTCCAGGAAAAATCTTACTGTATTCAGCTGCTTGATAGCCATACTTAAAGTCTCAACCTCACCAACCTTGAGGTTGCTAACATAACTGAGCAGCCCAGGGTCCATACGGGCAAGAGGTGCATCTTTTCCCCAGATTTTTAAAATCTTCTTGGCTAGATGAATTATGTTGCTTATTCTTCTATTGAGCATATTATATTTGCTTGAAATAATAGAAGAAAAGTTCTTAGCATCCAGTGCAGGATAGCAGATAGAGAACACATAATAGTTCACATAATGTTGCTGAGTTTTTTTGAGATTTAGACACATTGTATTGTTGATCTTAGCAGCACTATCTTCTGCCAATGCCCAGGGACTTGAATTTAAATTGTAATCAAAGACAAAATGGCCCTCAGAAGGTATTTTCTGGCTAATAAAGAAATCTGTGGCAAGTTGACAAAGATCCTGACCATTGATATCAAAAAATTGTTTGCCTTCATTGCACCAGTATTCAAGGCAGAGCTCTCTTAAGCAAATTTCACTGGGCAATTCAGTATGCTGCTCTACTTCAGCAATGACACTTTTGGGAAATAGATCCAAGCAATTACCAGAATCAAAACAAAAGGAATCTTGCATAAGACTTGAAACTGGTTTATCTTTAAAGGATCCATCAGTTAAGCTTTCAGTACTGCTTATGTGCACTTTGGAAGGTGGGACTATAAGAGATTCCTGTTTTCTTTTGGTCTCTCCTTGGATGGTGAGATCAAAATCAGCTGAAGTAGAGGCAACAATCTTTTGATGATCAAAGTTATTAAAGAGAGAAGAAATCAAAAGCAAGCTATAGTGTGTTAAAGTCTTTCTTTCTGCTTCATCAGAAATAGGGATCTGTTTTGCCCAGCCAAGACCAATCAAAAGGATAGAGCCTGACAGATACAGATATGATATAGGCTCTGCTTTTTTGTAGCAATCTAAAGAGACCAGTTCTTCCCACTTCAAATCTCCAGATACAAGCCTTTTGGCAAGCTCAACATCTTTAGCACAGTGAGGATGTAACTCCCAAAATAGATTTGATAGATTACCAGAACTCATCTATTACAAAGTATATGGTTAGGAAAATTAATAACACCAGAAGAACAGCAAAATTAATATTCACAAATAAACTATCTATAGCTAAAATCAACTTTAAGTGAAAATAAACCTTTAAAACATATTAAAGTATGATACAAAATTAGCTTTTATAATCTAACAAAGACAAAAATTTACAGGATATTGTAAATAATTGGTACAAAAGATCATTGAAATGTTTCAGAACAAAAAGCACTACCAAACATGACATTGACAATTGAAATTAAAATCAGGAATCTACTTTAAACTAGTGGCCTGGAGCTACAGAGATCTTTTTGTAGATCATAAACTTATTTTTAAAAGTAATATAGCTTGTAGCATATATTGGCAGAAATAGGATGTCACTTATTTAAAATCTAAGTTTACATTTTTCTTAAATTGTAGCTTTTTTGTCATCTATAAAATATCATCTCTCTTAAAAACCATAAGCACATATTTAATTGGTGGATTAAAGTATAATAAGTGAATGGCAAGTTTAAAGGGCTCTGATGTTTAAACTATTAAGCTTTTTATTGTAAAAATATTACTTTTTAAAAAATGATATCACTATAAAAGGTTAAAAAAGTGCTTTGTCAGTAAGGACAGTTAATTGTAAATGTGTAGGACAAATAAGTTTTTGTAGCTTAGAGCATTTAAACTCAAATTTGAAAGAAAGACCCTAAAAATAAAAATTGAATTTTTATTTTTTAGGTATAATAATGGAATAGAAACAGGCATCAGGTTTCTATATAAATACCAAAAATATATGATAAAGGTTTTTTAAGAACGTAGAACAAATTGAATATTGTAAAAGAGAAGTTTGAAAGGGGAGACTAAGGTTAAAAATGAGCCAGGGTACTATACAACCTGAAGAAATAGTTGGGCTTGCAAAACAGAAGCTACATATTTAGGACTGAAATATTTCTAAAGATAATAGTTAACTTAAGTCAAACTCTCAGAAAAGCTACTAAAAACGTCTTTGAGAAAGGAAGGGCCAGATTTTTCTGTTTGAGAACCTCAGAGGCAATTTAAGTTCAAATTGGCAAAATACATCTACTTGTAAAAAGATAAAAAGTAACAACAATTCTGAAAATTTGGTACTCTAAAAAAATAGTATATATAAATTACATGGTCACCATTGACAGGGTCAAAAATAAATGTTACCAGTTGATTACTAACTAAGCTTTTGGAAATAGGCTGTTTTACTTTTTGAGATAACAATGAATATCTCCTCACCATAAAACAAATGATTAGTACTTTAGAGTTGGGATTTTCTCCACTCTATCATACATCATCATTTAGGCTCTTAATAAGGGCTTACCAAGGGAAGGTGACGTGATTAGCGTAAAATAAAGAATGTTTTGCCTTTACAAAGGAGGGGAGAAACAACAATCGTAGAAATAGTTCCTACCTCTGTGGAAACCACATAGCCAATCAAATTAAACTAAAGTAAAGACTGGTTGGGAATAACATTTGTTGAAAATCAAGAAGACAGGGAGTTGCTACTAGGTGCCAAAGGTTGCAACCAGTGATGTAATGCTGAATTACAGATGTTTAATATTTAAGAAATAATATGGTAAGCTTTATTTAAGTGATTTTAAGCTTGTATAGTGTTTTTCGGAATTATCTTCAAAATTGGATATTAACGCGTCATCAAATTCGGCATCACAGTGACATTAAAAACTTGGCAAATCGAATTTCTAAAATGGTTGAATCTCGAATTTGATATTCAAAGGGTTAAAACAGTATATTTTTAATTGTATTATCATTACATTTTAAGTTTTAAAATAATTGCTATGTATTCCCTTTCATAATGAGGGCTCCTTGATTTTGACCACGTACATTCAAAAATGGGCGTTAAATAAAAGCCTATTTGTCATGCAGGGGGAAGAGATTTTATTAAAATCGCTGTCAGTTCATACGCACAATAACATATGATAATCATTTTTTCGACTAAGCCAATGTATCGTTTTAAGCAGATTTGAAGCTTAAAAACAATTCGATATTGTATGAAGTTGTTAATATAGTATATTTAAAAATTAATTTTTTATATTTTTAGAGTTTTTTAAATATATGTAATAAAATGATCCAGACTGAATTATCAATAACAATAAATTAGTTGATTGAAAGCCTTATTTCTCTAATTTAGTCTTAAGTATTTTTGTGAAAAAGTATAAATAAAAATTAAAGCCCCCAAATTAAAACTTGCCAAGGAAATTTTCACAACAAAAAATAGTGATATGATAAAAAGCAACTACACTTTTATTAGAATTTTTTTATAAATTTGGTTTTGGCTTAAGTAAAGAGGTACACCTTTTTAGAGTACTTCTTATCAAGGAATCTATTTTTTAGAAAATATTGTGTATGAACTTCTGAGAACTATATATGAAAAGAAAATAGAAGGAAATTCAGACAATAATGATGGTTTTTTGAAATAGGGAGAGAGCCTTTATAGCTGAAATTTTAATATATTATGCATATGTAGATTGTGTGACATGTGGAAAGCTTCCTTTAAAAAATAGGGTCAGGAAGATATTGTGGTACTGTAGATTCAGAACCCAATGGCAAAAACACAGGATTGTCAAAGCCTAGGACCAAATCACAATTGCAGGCAACTTAGCTGAGTAAAAAATAAAATATTTCATAAAATCAACAATTTAATTTGACTTTTTTGATTTATTTAAATTTGCAAGTTTCAAATCTCAAGTGCAGACAATTCAACTAACTTAAGACAAAACTCACTAAGCAAATGCGGGATACATAAATCATAATGTGGGATTCTAATGTATGCTTTGGTATTCTCTATAAGTTTAACAAATTGTAGGCAACATAAAACAGCTAACAAATACAGAATTTTGGGATTAATAAATCTAAGAACCAAATTTGATATCATAATTGTTGTGAATTTGAAATTAATTTAATTAATGACTGTTTCAAAATTGAAGTCAATGAATCTAGATGTGACATAAATTAAGGGATAATAAGAAGCTGTCTCCATATGGTGAGGAATCACCCACCAAATCCACATAGAGTTAATGATTAACCACCAACACAGCTTCAAATACTGTTTTGTGAAATTTCCAAATGAGATACTAGGGTTAAGTAAAATGATTAACCCTAACCAAAAGAGCCCAAGATAAATAGACTGCAAGAGAATCAGAGTGTCTTCAGCATAAAGTTCAGGACATTGAGATAGAACCAGAATTTCAGTTTTGAACGTAAGAGGAACAGCTCCAAGATTGACAGGCATTGAATTAACATTTGGCGGAGGCAACAAATAAGTACCAACAGTAGGGGCCCATCTTCCTGTAATGATTTAGCTAATAATTATATTGTAGGAAATGTAGTGCAGCAAGCCAACTACAGGATACATTTGAAAATAAAGTTATGTCAAGTTTATACTTCTGGGAAGTATAATGAACAAGATAAAGGGGAAATTTAAGAGGAGAATGATACTTTAATTGATATGAATATAAGGTGTTATATAGTATCATGATAAGCCACATGCTGTCCATGTACATCATGTTGGTCATAGCTTATCTGAGTAATGTTCCTCTTAAGTCACAAGGCTTACTCAAGTTGTGTTCTGTTTAGGACCTGGATTGTTTGATTCCTGTAATAAGTGACCAAATGATAGTAGTATCACCAAATTAATGGTTGGTTGGTGTGCCATTCAGTGATTCATTTGGTGAATGTAAAGTCACTCCTCTTTAGCCTTGGATAGGACAATCTTCCTGCGCTGTACAAAAAAATCTGCTCAGAATTTGGCTAAGCCCCTTAATTCCCTTGAGAATTTAGCTCACACAATTGATGAGAGATTTGTGTTAGCATACCCTTCCCAGGTGGCAAATACTGATTTGTTGAACTTAGTTCCCACTTGGGAGGAATCTCTGATTAATTTAGACTATTTTTTGGCTTGGGCTTGTCCACACTTGAAATCAATTAAGTCTAAACAATAAGGTTGCACTACTGCCAAATGTTCAAATTCCAATCCAGCTGGATTGAATGCTGATTCAAATCACTCCAGCAATGACAGCCAATCAGATTTAAAGCCAGAAATTATTGGGAAACCTCCCAACTCACTGGATTCTCCTCTGCAAAATTTCTCCTGTGGCCAATCAAATCTGCACCTTGGGTCAGGTGATCTTTCATTGTGAGTTATATTTCCCTCAAAGCAAGACAGGGGACTTTGGGCTCCCTGCTTGCTCATTTTCAAAAATAAAGTTCATGCTTTCAAACTATTGATTTTGGTTATTTTAGACCTTTATTTTGGGGTCTTTTAATTTCCTAAAGTTGTTAGTAAAAGTAGTAACCATCCCTTATCTTTGTCATTGTCCCTGGGTTCACGGTGCCTGTTTCAAAGCATCTAGAGTTAAAGTTAGTATTAACCTATACACTTACCTCTCCTGCTTTTGAAACTTAAGTTCAAACTCTAAACTAGTTAGTATAAATCTTTTAATTATCTACTTAAAGTTTGGTTTTGTCCCCCATTCGCTTCATTGTCTTTGCCCACTCATATACACTCAAAAGCAACTCTTCTTGCTCTCTTCAAAAGTGGATAGCTTGCAGTTGTTGTCCTCTCAACTTTGGGTTTGTTCTGTGGGTCCCCTGCTTTCAGGTTCTCCTTTTTTTACGTTCTGTTTGGGAAAATCTGCACAATATTTATTTTGCTTTTATTTCTCCTCCCAGTACAAAAATGTTGGTTTCCTTCTTAAAATTTGTGGCCTTCACCCTGGCTCCTGTCTTGGTCATGATTTGGGCCACTTCTCTAGACCTTTGGAGTTGTGTTATCCATTCATTTTACCATGTGGGGACCAACCCCAATCAATTCATGCAAATGTTTGAGGATATCCCTGGGCACACTCAGAATATTCTGGCCGCCAGTAAAAACGTGGTAAAGAGTCTCACCTGTAACAATCTTGAGTATTCTGCTCTTAATCCGGCTCCCTCAGTGTCCCCTAGTTTGAGCTCTCCAATGCCTCCCCTCCCCATGGTTCCTGGCGTTCAGGCCCAAGAGGACAGTTTGGAGGTCAAATAGCATCCTCTCAAGCGCACTTCCTGGTTGCTTGGTGGGATGATCCAGATGGTTCTGGATTCTTACTTCCCCCAACTATCTTCTGTGTCCTCTCTTTGGATGCCACTTCAAGTGGCCATAGCAGTCCTGAACTGGATGGTGTCCTGGTGGATTCTTCCCCCAGGATGGGAGCCAAACTTAGTTAGTTTAGCCCTCCTCTCTCACAGTGAACTACTTGGTGTTAATTCCCTGAGAGAGAGTAATCAAAGATGTTGCAACAGTTAGACCAAGGGATAATTGATTTTATTGAGTATAATTTTGGGAGGACTCAACTCTTAAGAGTTGAAACAATGCAATTTTTTCAATATATATCAAAATTTGGCTAAGCAATACCACCTGGATCCTGGGCTCCTATTTTTTTCACATTTTCAAGTGAGTATTTAGTCCAGTTTGCAAAGAACCCTTGAGTGACCAACTTTTGATGACCATGCTGATAAATAAGATCATATCATGTGACCCTCAAATTATGTCAATTTATCAACATCCTCTTAAAAGGGAGAATCATATAAAACTGGAAAAATGGGTGCAATATGTTGATTCAAATGATGCCATCTCAAAAACGCCATCTAGAAAGACGCCACCTCAAAAATGTGTCCAAAAACGCCATCTAGAAAGACACCATCTTAAAAACGCCATCTCAGATTTATGGCTAAACTGCGCCAGATAACTTAAAATATTGCTAAAAGCCCAAAAAACATTTTAAAAACTATAAAAACATTTGATTAGACTCAAAATTATCCAAGGCTTTCAAATCTGCAATAAAAATAAGGGGTCAGCTAATACCAACTATAGTGCGCAAAGCTCCAAAGTCAATACATCCTAAAACAGTGCTATTTTTGTATTAAAATTTAACACTATATTAAACATGTATATACATATTAAAAGTTGAAATCAAATATTTGAAAAAAAAGAAGTTTATTGTTAAAGAAAGTGGATTATAAATTGGATCCAAGGGCCGTGGCAATGCCTTTGAGATGGGTAAGGCGGCCCTCTCTGGTGTAATAGGCCAAAGCCGCTTGTATAACACTTGCAAACTTGACCTGCTGGCCAGCATGCTTGGCTATAAAAGCTTTGCCTTTGACGGCCTGGGAATATAGCTGATCCCTATGCACATGCTGAACCTTCAGCTTCTTGATGATCATATTGAACATAGGCTTTTTTTTTGCCTTAACCAGGTGGGAAAATTGGTTATGCCAACCTTCAAGTGAGGAGGTGGTCTTAGTTATGCCGGCTTTGACCTGCTTATAGCAGTTCCAGTTAATTGAGTCACCGCCCTTGCAGATGCAGCAATGTCCCTGGAATACATCTACCCACTGGTGCTCAAAATACTATATGAAAGGAGCAAAGGCTTCTTAGTTCCCAAGAATGTAATTGTCATTGAGAAGCTTGTCATAAAAAAGGTTAACCTCTTCCTTTCTGACCATGGCCAGAGCAGGAAAGCAGTTGAATATCTTTCTGACCTCTTTTGTATCATCTTTGTATACCAGCTTATTGAGGGCTGGTTTTTTCATCAGGTTCTTGCGCAGAGCCTGGCGGTAGTGAAAGAAGCAGCCTTGGGGCCTGCTCCTAAATACCTTGATAAAAGTGTTGTCCTGTGTAGCCTCAAAGTCAACCATCAACGTGGTATGATAAGGAAGGGACTCAGGCGTTTTTTTGGTTATGGTCTGTTGCTCTTGGGTAGCCTCTGGGCTGACCTTCTTCTTATTGCGGCCCCTTTTCTTGGTTAGCTCTTCTTCAAGCGTAGGCAAGATGGCATCCAGTTTTTGCTTGAGTATATTCAAGGCGTGGATGTAAGTCTCTTCCCTTTTATTAGGGAGAAAGAAGAAGACAAAGGGGATTGTATGTTCATTGACCTGACCATGGATGGCCCAAAGATGATAAAATAGCTTAGGACAAGAGGCAAAAGTCCCTTTGGCAAACCAGGTATCACACTTTAAAAGGCATACAAGATTCTCTTGTGTCAAAAAGCACAAAATACGGTTTGGTGAACCTTGCCCGTTGTTGTGTAGCAAAAAGGGCTTTCCAAGCATGGTAGTCTTCTGGACTTCTGAAAGTACAAGCTCATCAATACTTCTAGCGCTGACGCCAATATTGGCATCAATTGACTGTTGCTCAGTCACATACCGTTGGGGTCTGGTCTTTTCTCCAACCTCCTCTCTCTGATCCTTATTCAGGTAAAGGAGAGCATAAGTTACCAGCTCAGTTGAAGTCAAGTCCTTGTTGAAAGGAATGGCTTGGCAAAGGTACCAGCGCATAAGATAGTAAAGAATCATATCAGAGCCCAAACAGTCATGCTCAATGATGAGCTCCTTGACTTGGGTAAACCCAATTGTAGTTAATTGGGCGGGGCAACCTGGACTATCACATTTGTAGTGATGGTTTGCCATATTTTATTTCTGGTCATTGCATACAAAAAGGAAGCTGTACTTGACAAAGCCAGCACCCCCCTTCTTGGTCATAATGGGAAACAAGTCAGGAAAAATAGCTGGAACTATAAATTGCCTGTTGACGTTGCAGATATTGGCAACTGCATGTAGGTCCCACTCTAGGATAGGCTCCTCCTCTGAGGCTGCAAAACCATGGTCACCAGAGTTGCTTTTGGAGACTCTTTCATTCTCATCTTCATCATTGGAGTGAACGTGCTCCTCCTGGAGATCAGAGGGGGAGTAGACAAAGGGAGAGTGGGGAGGGGTGGGGCTATCAGCCTCAGCCTCAGGCTTGGGGGAAGGTGTGGGGGTCTTGGCAGGCGTTTTTTCTTTAGGAGTCTGCTTGGAGAGGGTAGCCTTGGTCTTTCTTGCCTGAGCGGGAGCAGCCGTGCTCTTGGGAGCCTTAGGGGTAGCATTGGTGG
>QTSX02006185.1:0-14334 GCA_014839935.2 Entomophthora muscae
ATTTTAGACCAATAGAACTTAAGATCAATTTCCCATCAGATAAAGATCAGCCCAAAAAGGATCCCCAGCTTGTTTTCAGAATCAAATAAGCCTTAGAAAGATTAACTAAACAAGAGCCAGAAATAGTCAGATATCAAGGCTCCCACAAAACTACCATTAAAGCCCCCTAACCCCCATCTGAAATGTTTTCAAGAAAATGTACAATATTATCTGGAAGAAAACCCAGTAAACCTTCTCCAACCCTTCACATTTAAAGGTTAACAAGGGATTTTATAACTTTGGCTAGTATTTTAAGGCATTAAAAGCAAATCAATAGAAAGCAAAAAATCAATTTTATAATCACAATGTTTCCCAAATTTCACACGCTTAAGAGAGATAAAGTTTATTCAGATATGCCTCCCAGTAAGAAATTCCATCCAGCAAACAAGACCAAAGGAGCTAGCACCCAAGATCCATAAACCAGCCAATTTTCTGAAGGATGGCCTTCCAAGAAATCCACCACCAGCTCCTCAGATAGTTCTGTCTACAACAACGCTGGGAAAACATCCCCAGCAAAAGCCACAACTCAAAGAAAGAGGAGAAGAAGAAGAAGGACAGTGATAATAAGATTGCCCAGGAAATCTAAGATGAGCTTACTGGGGAAGGTGCTATAAACTGTCACCTTATTGAAAGCCTCTGCTATTAAAGTTTGTTCAACATCAAACTGGTGCAAAAAACATTGAAAAAGGTGTATGTACTTTTGGACTTCCTAGGAATATTTTACAAAAAGGTTTCAGTCAGGTTTCACTATAAAACAGGAATTGATTTTTATCAGAAGTGGGTATCTTTGAGCCTTTCTTTTGAAAAATTTTGGGATAGATAAACGCTATTGCTGGCTTATTACATCAATCAAAGAGTTGAAAGGCAGCAGGCTGTTAGAGCTAACCACATTCTAAACACAGCATATCTCAGAGCAGCAAGTGCACCAATACCTCAAAAAACTTGTTGATTGGGAGAAGCCTCTGCCTAGCACTTCAACTCTGGGAATTGAGTTTATTACACACTTTTCTTATCTGCTAGTGATCTAAAACCTTAAGGGTTCATCCAGAGCAAGTGGAAAAACAAAAATAACTGATGAAACCCCCAAAGATGAGGAATAATTACCAAATAAAAATAATTCCTTAAATAAAGGAGAAAGTACCCCAAGACCGCTAAGAGCCTCAAAATATTTTCAACTTCAAGCCCAAGAAAGAAAAACAGCCTTTAGGTAGGTTGAGAGGGACGCTCCTGGCTTTAATCCAGAAAGAATAAAGAACTTCTGTGACAAGAATGAAAGCTTTACCATCCCTAATGCATTTCTCACCCTTTCTTCATATTGACTTCCCAGGAGAGACTTCTGCTTTATATGTTGGCAACTACTTAAACTGCAACATGTTTATACCGGTTACTCTAAAATGTTTCAAAAGTGAGCATAAAGGATGTCCCTCCATGGCTATGACCAGCAGGTTTGAATTAATGATATCTTTCCCTGACAAGTACAAGAATACTCCTAATAAAGATCTGTTAAAGCACTCAATCAAGTGATACCTGAGCAACAACATCCCACTGAGTTCAAACATATCCTCCTGTGATAATGCTAAAAATACCCTAAAATATTACTGTAAATTCAGAACCTAAAGGTAAAAATGAGGGATTATCAAATTCATTTGCATGAACTCATCAACTTAATGGAGTAATTTATATCCCAGAAAAGCTTACTTCTTTATATAAAAAAGATGAAAAATATTCTATTAAGCTGGTGAGTTCACGTAAAAGCAATTTGACAATCCCACATTTTTACCTTTAGGTTCTAAATTTACAGTATAAACCCCATAAGTCCATAGCCCATAAATATCTTCAACTCATAAGGGGTTTAATTAACAAAAGGGAAGATGATTCCATCCCAGTCAACAACCCCAAAACAGCAAAGGGTCAGGTGATTGATGATCAAGTCAATTTAAAAATGAAGAGTCACTATTCCTGCTGCATGAAGATCCCAAGGAGATTGATGAGAGAATAATAATATATGCAACTAAGTAGAACCTGACAGTGCTTAAGGAGAGAAGGTGGGGTTATCTGATGTAACCTTTTCTAGCTACCCCAAGATCTTCAACCAGATCTAGTATCAATGCAGAAGTAGAGGGGAGAGTGGTGCCACTGATCTACACCCTCATGAATGAAACCAAGCACAATAGCTATATTTGTTCCCTAAAAGATCATTAAGCATTAGGTACAAAAGATAGTCCTGGAGGAGCAAGTAAGTGATCCCATTTCAGAATAAAGTCACCCAAGGTCCCTGTTATCTAAATCTGGTATAAGAACCCTAGATTGGTCCTCTTTGACTTTGAGACTGCCCAGTCTATAGCATTCAAGGAAGCCTTTGGATGTGAAACTCAAGGATGTTACTTCCATTTCTCAAAGCCTTCCTTAGCAAGATGAAGACTATCAAGTATCTTTACAATAGTTAAACCTCAGATACCTCAGTAATCATCAAGAGGATTATTGGAAGATATCCTACTGTGTGCTTTATAAAGAAGGAATGAATCTTGAAGAAAGTGAAGCTCCTAGACATGGGTAGATATAAGGTGGTCAGCTGGGAACTGATGGCTGAGTTTATAGACTACTTCAAGGATCAAGGGACTAGAAAGTTTAATGAGAAGATATATGAGCCAAGTAAGAAAAAATCATCTGGAACTATGTGGAGTCTGTCTTGACTGGGAGTACTAGGACTAACTCTGCCCTGTAAGGATGGCATAGCTACTTTGCCTAGTCAGTGGAGTTTTAAACCGTTATTTGGCAAGATGTTTGTGGTCCTGAAGAAGTCAAAAGAAATGGGTGATCAGATTATTAGGGATATTGATAACAGAGCCCCCTTCACTCCAAGGAAAGCTAGCATAAACTGAATAAGACATCACTGTACAATCTGCTGCATAGGGGCTCTAAGAGGGATGGGATGTTGGAATACCTGAAGAGGGTTTCAAATACCATGAACTTTGGGTTTGAATAGTTGCTAATATTTAATTTAATTAGATATTTGGTATCTTCTTTATATATATATATATTTTTAAAAATATTATTACTTATTGGTTTACTAATCAATCTTTATAGTTTACGATCTGCATTAATTTTTATTGAATTTTAATAGCTTTTATTCGATGCCAAAGTTTAAGCTTATTCTAATATGTAAATCTTTGTTAACTGCCAAAGTTGGCAATTGATCGGATTTGATTTTTGCCAGAAAATTGGTTGAAGGAGCATCTTGCTGCCCAAAATTATACTATTTTCACTGTAAAGATGGTGGATTCAAAGTGGGGGAACAAAGCGATGTGATGTAAAATTTTACCTTGCCTCCACTTTAATTGAGATTTCCTAAGTGGGAATATTAAAATAAGCTGGGGTTATTATAGATTTTTTATATATGATGTTTAAAAATCGGTATTGGCTTGCTTTTTAATCATCTGCTAGGGATTTGAAAGGGAGGGTTATTAAGGACTCCTGCATGCTATACATTTTGATGCAGTGATTGTACATTGTTTTTAAAAGGTTGTATTTACATTAGTATATAAGTGCATTATGGGAGGGGTTCAATTTTCAATCCTGAATGGATAATGGGAAGGTCCTTGGTACTGGGATTGTGGGAAGAGGAGGCGGGGTTTGAAGTCTGCTATAGCATTATCTTTGGACTACTAAGAATGATAAGGCGTGTGTAGTAGGAAGGTAAAAGATGGATGTTTGAAGAACATTTTTATTGGGGACCAAGTGGCCTATAAGCTTGTAGTGAGGTAGCTAGATGGATAAGTGGATAGATGAAGTGACGTTTATGGATTGAAGGGGATGAGTAATTTATTCAGATCAGGCAAGGGTGTTAAATGTGATGGGTTACAATTGATTTATTTGTTAGCACTAATATATACTTTTGAATAGGCATGTCATGTAGTATTAAATTAATGGTTGTCCTATGTACTCATTGTAAGCGCATTCGCTAACAACAAGGTTTGATGTATGAATTAAAAACAGCTTCTTTAGCGTGACTATTTATATGAAAAATCATGGAGCTCAGGGACAAGGTTGTATTTTTAATTCACGACATTCTTAAATGCTGGTTTGATTTATGAATTTATAAATGGGAATATGAATCCTGTTTCATCACCGAATGAATGTGAGTTTGCAATTGGTTGGGATATTGATGTTGAGTCCATGAATGATTCCGGAAGCATGCTGGCTAAAAGAAATCCATCGGCAATGTTCTAGATGCAAGTATAAAAAGGAGATTGGGGAACCATAGAGGCATGGAGGCAGTAGTTAAAACATTGAACGTGCTGGGAATTGTTGGATCACTATGCGTAATAATTTGGCGGCATATTTTGCGACGCCATGGAATTGAATTCTCAAGCAGGATTAGTGTCCACATCCAGGTCTTGATTGCAGCGGTGGATGGCATCAGACATGTTTTACTTAGTTTTGTTAGTGTCTCGATAGCATGTACATGGCTTGGGTTCCTTTTGGGGATTTTGGATTTAGCATTTTATATCATGACCCTAACTATGACATTGAACATTCAGTTCATGTTTCTTCATGACATCATGCCTAGCCATATAGCTAAGAGATTTGTTCAAATTATAGCATGGGGATGCTGGGCGATGCTCTCTCTTCCCTTTTTTGGTAACTTCTATTGCAGCTCACTAATAATTAGTCAAAGTCACTTACCACCATTCTTCAGAGGGATGGTGCATTTGGAAAATTACAACAGTAAACGATTACCTTTGGTTTACCAGTTCTATTTTGCTTCGTCCCTTTGTTTTCTTACACTCGCTCCTCGTCTATAGCCTAGTCTTAGTCAGACTCCACATGGACAAAACAAACTGCGTTTTTCTCAACCTTCATCTCTTCAACGAGCTGCCTCCTGAATCTAGCCTGAATCTTCCCCTCAGACGCATGATCTTTTACAAGTAAGCCATAGAAACATAAACCAACCATTAGTTCTCTCTATCCCCTAGCTTTCTTTATAGGCCTTTCTTGCGTGTTTGTTGCTGACATTCTCCTGTTCTTTAAAGAAGAGTCAGTAGTATGGATCACAACTTGGTCAGTCCTTGGACAATCGCTACTTGGAACAATGCATACCATTGCCTTCTTTTGTGACACCACCATCCAGAAGACCCTTCTAGATTATATCCATGGCCATCCAGGATCAGAAAGACCTCCCGCCAATGAAGCTACAGACTGACATGAATGCTTTGTAGCTCAAGTACAGATATTTGTCACACACATAGTTTGAAAACTCAAATTGTAGCAGAAATAAATATTCTATCACAAATGGAACAAATCTTAAACCAAGCATCACATCACTCATATTTTCCTTAAGCTTTAGCCTCCCTGATTACTCCAACTTAACACATAGATTTTTCAGACATAAGGTCTGGGATACTGTCAAAACATCAGGCTCAACCCACCAGCAAGGTTCCAAGTAAGCAGGTTTGTGACCCGCAATCCAATTGTCCAGTCACTCAAAGCCAGACTAGGAAGTCAACACAAATTTCCAAATCCAACAACATGAACAAATAATGATCCCTTATAGTAGATATCTTGTTTTGGCGCTTGACTCATTATTAGGATCAAGTCACCCCCTTCATCATCCTACTGTGTGATCTACACAATCATGTTCCTGTTATTCATGACTCACATTAACTATATAATCACTACCTCTCAATAAAGAATAATATCTATTTTCTAACTGTTTCCCCCTTGTAACTCTGCTAAAACAGCACAGTTACGACATTGGTAGCATAGGTAGGTTCTTCATCCTACCTTATCTTGTAAAATTCTGCCTGTTGCCCGTACTTGCCGCGGCCAACAAATCCTTGATAGAATCATGTCTGGCCTCCCATCAGACTAGACACCGTACACACTGGGTGCCAAGATACCTAATGGGTTTTTCCTCTACAAGAACATGGTGATACCACTCCCTACAGTCAATGCCCTGTCAGCACAAGGGTTCTTCCAGGCTCCCTCCGCTATGCCTTGTGCAACTGATGAAAATACCATACCAGCCTATATAGCCCAAAGGCTTCCAAGTGCTGCCCTAGAATCCTTTGCTGGGGCCAACAATAACAACACCACTGCATGGATCCAATCTGCCCAAAGCAAACAGGCCCAAATAAAATGCCTGAAGCAATTATGGATTGCAGAGATCTCCATCCAACTGAATCATGACGCTGGCACCTGGTACAACAAGTGGCATGAAGAACAAACCAAAAAGGACTAGGCTACCTTCAAACAAGACTTCTTGGAAAGATTTGTGTTTAAGGACCCCACACTCATGATCATACACCAAGTAAAGAACCTAACTCAGACAGGCACCGTGAAGTAACTCACCTGCGCCTACAAGGAGCTCCAACTATCCGCACCCTCTAACATGGCCTTTGACACCCCAGCCACACACCTCATGTACTAAAACACACTCAAGTCGCATCTTATGAGGCACGTGAACCTGGATCAAGTGACCAATCTACAGAGTCTATATTGCAAAGCAGAGAAAGCAGAACAAACATCCAACACTTTTCACAAAGCGCAAACTGGGAAATGAGAAAGACCCAAAGACTCTCACCCAACCGGGCGTTCTAATTGGCCACCCCCTGGGAACAACAGAAGCAGTACAAACCATAAACCCACAGGTTCAAATGGGCATGGAAACAGGAACAGTGGCCAACCAAACTGTACCCATTTCAGTATCACTGCCACACAAGGCAACCAAGACAAGGGAAAAGCCTGGGGAGAGCATTAAGCAAGCCAAACTCTCCCTGCACAACTCCTGACTTGCCCAATAATAAATACCAACCTGGGGATGTGGACCAGTATCCAATAATCCAAGTGCCTTCAGAGGACCTGGTGCTTTACACCATTGCCAGACACCCCAATAAACTGATGTCTTACCCTTTCCGCTTTTTCAGTTACACAGGCTTAGCACTCCTGGACTTGGGCGCAGACCAAACCCTAGTCAACAGCAGCTTTGTGGACAAGTTCAAGCTAACCACTAATCCTTTGAAGATTAAAAACGTGGTTTTAGCTGATGAACATCATATTGCTGTGACAAGGAAAGCCACCCCCTTCTCTGCCATGCTTGAGAACCTGCACTCCACCATCCAAGGCCCTGTCACTGACTTTCCAAACTTTGAAATTGTACTGGGTTTGGATTGGCTGCAAAAGAACAACCCCCATGTAGACTGAGCAACCTTGGTATTGACCATCAAACCCAAAGGCGTCAACCACCAGATCCACCCTGACTCAGTAGACCAACTCCTACACAACCATGTCTTTGTGCCCATTACAGAGACCCTGGACAAAAGAGAGAACCTCAAGGTAATTGACTGAGACTCCTGCAAGTACGAGATCATATATTTAAAAGACCACCAGGATACCACTACACCTCAGGATTACAAAATTGTAGCCTGCCGTCCAGAAATCTTCAAGGAGGCTTTACCTGGGTTACCCCTGGAAAAACACATCAAACACTCCATTCAACTCAAGGGAGCTGTACCTAAGTCACAACCCATCTACTGCCTGACCCCAAACAAAGATGACACCCTACGGGCCCACCTCAAAGAGACCTTGGAGAAAAGACTTATCCACCCCTCACAATCTCCTTTTGGGGCTGCTGTATTCTTTGTGGCCAAGAAGGATGGCACCCTGCGCCTAGTCACAGATTATTGAGCCCTAAATGAAGTTATCATCAAGAATCATTACCCACTACTGCTCATTGACAACCTCTTTAATGCCTTGGATGGCACCACAGTCTTCTCCAAGATTGACCTAACTGCAGGCTACAACCAGATTCATATCAAAGAGGAAGATATCCCCAAAACAGCCTTTCACACTAAATACAGCTCATACAAATGTGTGGTGCTCAACTTTGGCATGGCAAACGCCCCTTCCACCTATGTGACCTTCATGAACAAAGTGTTTGCGCCACACATAGGCAAGCATGTCCTAGTCTACCTAGACAACATCATTGTCTATGACCCATCAGTGGAACAGCACTACAAAGACCTAGAGTCAGTCTTTCTACCCTGGCACAACACAAACTGCTGGCCAAACCCCCCAAGTGCCAGTTCTTCTGCAAGCAACTGCCTTTCCTAGGACACATAGTCTCAAAAGACAACATTAAGCCCAACATTCAGAAGATACAGGCCATCTGCAAAATGTCATCACCCAAAGACAAGTTGGAACTCCACATGTTCTTAGGAATGGTGACCTATATATGCCATTTTATACCTGACTGAGGTGTTCTGACTGCACCCCTGACTGCCATAACTGGCACCAAATCCAAGTTTTTATTGACCCCCCAACCTGACCTCTGCTTCAGACGCCTTAAGGAGAAGCTTGTGACAGCGCCTATCCTAAAGTACCCCAAACACAATAGGGAGTATCAAATGGAAATTGACGCCTCAGACGCATCCATTGGGGGAGTGCTACAAATCAAAAACAATAATGGTGACTTCCTGCCTGTGGCCTAAAAATCACAAAAACTGACAGACGGCAAGTGTTGATACCCTATACACAACAAAGAGTTGTGGGCCATTGTACACTGCCTAATCAAATGGCATTGCTATCTAGAACAACAGAAATAATTCACAGTATTGACCAACCACAAGTTGCTCATATATTTCAAACCCCAAGCAAACCTATCCCTCCGTCAGGCCCGCTGGATGGAGCTCTTGGAGAGATTCAATATACTCATACAATAAAAGCCTGGTCCAGAACTCACCATGGCAGACGCACTCTCCCGCCTGTACGTCTGAGCCACAAGAGGAGAGAATGGGCTTGATCCATACTGGCTTTTCTTGGTACTTCAAACAAAGGACAAAGTTTTCCCCCCTGGCACTACAGACATAACAAAGAAAACAGTCATTAATAACAAACACTTATTTGCAGACGTTTATAGAACCTTACATCAAAAAGTATCTGGCAGAATCACCATCCCTTATGTTCCCACACATCAGCAAGTTGACACTATCCTACGTTACCATAGAGACCTAGGGCACACAAAAAATTGCAACCTCTACAAATTCCTTAAGCACAAACCATGGTGGCCAACCCTGTATCAAGACGTTCAGTAAGTCTTGGACCAATGCAAAGTATGTGAGAAATTTGCAAAAAGTGAAACCCCACCTAAGTTAGTACTACCTATTCACACACAACTTCCCTTCAAGGTGTGGGCCCTAGACATTGTGGGCGCCATGCCAGGAAAGCATAATGAGAAAAACTACATCATTGCCGCAATAGACTTTGCCACACAATAGCCAGTGGCACAAGTAGTAAACACACATACTGGCAACAATGTGCGGCAATTCATAGGGAAGGAAATCATCAGGAAGTTTGGAAAGCCATAACTCCTGATAGCTAATGGAGGCAAAGAATTGACCTCTGAAGATACCAATGTATACCTCACTAAAGATGGGGTCAAGCACACAGTGACAACACCTTACCATCCTCAGGCCAATGGACGTGTGGAACAGCTAAATGGCAGCCTTGTGCAAGCCTTGGCCAAGCTCACCGGTGGGAGACCTGAGGACTGGTATAAGCAGCTACCAACTACACTACTTGTATGCCGGACTTGTGTGAACAGATCCAACAGGAAAATCCCCTTTGAGTTAGAATATTGTACACAGCCCAATATCATCCAAGCATTATCAGGACCTAAGCTGGAAATACCAAGCAAGTTTCCCCCCCGCTCAGACCCCCAGGTCATAGAGGACAATAGAAATCAAACAGAAAGAGAAAACAAGTGTTTTTAAAAGACATTTGTTCCCATCCAAAACAGACACAAGGTCAGCAACAAAGTTTGGGTCATGAACATCAACAAAAGTAAAATAAACCCCAATAAAGTAGGCCCAGAAATCATCTTAAAGGTAAACAAAAACAACACTTACCTTGTGCAAGGACTCAGGAAACGTAAACAGGAAAAGGTCCTCCACCATGGTTACCTGAGACCCTGCAAGGCAAGACAGAGACAGTGTGAGATCATCCTATCCGACACAGAACAACAGTTAGTCCAGTATGACGCCCAGGCTCCTGATGGCCTCCCTGATGACCTGCCCCCATAGGAGGCCAACCTTCAGTTGGGGTGTCAAAACAGCAGGATCAACCTTCCAGCAAGGTTCTGAGTAAGCAGGGTTGTGACCCACAATCCAAATATCCAGTACCTTGAAGCCATACTAGGAAGTCAACTCAAATTTCCAAATCCAACAACATGAACAAATGATGATCCTTTACTTTGAATATCTTTTTTTGGCGCTTGCCTCATTATTAGGATCAAGCCACCCCCTTCACCATCCTACTGTGTTATCTACACAATCATGTTCCTGTTATCCATGACTCACATTAGCTATATAATCACTACCTCTCAATAAAGAATATTATCTAGCTTCTAAATATTTTTCCCCTTGTAACTCTGCTAAAACAGCACAAAAAATACCAAAAATAGTACCTACTGATTTATCACAATATTGGAGGAGATAAGGACTAAAAGCTGTCCTGAAAAGATCACTTTAAAGAATCTCCTTGTCTGAATATTCTTGGTTTCAAGCTTGATATTATAAGCCATGAGTATTTTTAATGAATTGATTATTATATGCTTATTATTACACGTAAATAAAAGTTAAATATAGATATAGTCTTGGCACCAGTAAAATATCTAAACCTACCATAACACAATACCATAATACCAAACAAAGCATGATAAAATGTTG
The DNA here is from genome assembly GCA_014839935.2 of Entomophthora muscae. Taxonomy (NCBI): domain Eukaryota; kingdom Fungi; phylum Entomophthoromycota; class Entomophthoromycetes; order Entomophthorales; family Entomophthoraceae; genus Entomophthora; species Entomophthora muscae. The sequence continues at coordinate 10,764 of QTSX02006185.1, forward strand.
CTACTTATGGTTTAGAATAAGTTTAAAAAGAAGTTTAACCCTATCTAATACATCCTTTTTATTAAAGTAATTTTCAACCCTGTTGAGATAAACAAAAAAATCTCAGTCTATAAAAGCAAAATCAAAACAAATCCAAATCTATTGTAATTTAATGTAAATTCCTTGATTTTGATTTTAATTTTAGACTGAGTTGTTTTCATTTTTTGACTGAGATTTTTTGTTTATCTCAACAGGTTTGAAAATTAATGTATAGTTCTCATCCAAAAAACAGCATTGATTTTATATCTCTTCAAAATTTCAACATCTTATTTTTCTAGCAAGTGAATACTCTGGCTCTGAACCTTCAAGGTCTCAAAATATTTAAGGCTAATGGCTTTAGAGGCCACAATAGAAAATATCTTCCCTAAAATCCAATTTAAATAATTTAAATCATTAAGATACTGTAGATTCAAGACCTAAAGGTAAAATTTTTGGATTGTCAAATTCTTTTGCGTAAACTCACCAACTTACTGGATATCTTTCATCCTTTTAAATAAATAAGTAAGTTGTCCTGGGATGAAAATTACTCCATTAAGTTAGTGAGTTCACACAAAAGAATGTGACAATCCAGCATTTCTACTGTTAAGTTCTGAATTTACAGTAGGCAATCCATAAAACTTCTATAGATATGTATATAAACCTATATACTTCTAAAAATTTGATTATTGCCTCTAAGAAAGCTCTAAAAAATCCAGATTTATACCCCAACATGACTCTCTTAAATTTTTTTTGGGATCTTATAATTGAAAAGCATTAAAATCAAGTGTTATACAAAACAAATAGTAGAAAAAATTTAAATACCACAAAAAAATCAATAACACAGCTCTTGATAACTATTCTCTTTGGCTTTTAAAAACCTTTTTTATACCCTATCCCCTAAACAATATTATACCTTGAGATAAAAAGCTTCAAAATTTAACAGGAGCTTAATTAGAAACCTCAAGTTAATATTTCAGATGGCCTTCATTAAAGGTTAATATAAAATATCCACTCTGATAAAAAAATTAGCGCTGATATTGAAACCAAGTTGAATACCTCTCTGGTAATATATCCTACAGCACACATGGGCGCTCAATAAGCAAGCCAAGACACACCAAACAAAGCAAGACATTCTGCTACCAGTATCAAAATACATATCAATATTTCCTAATAAGAAGTGAAGCAATTCCAGTCAAACGCCCCCAACAACATACTTGAACCCCAATTAGAATTGTACCACCATATCACCTCCTTGTGGCACTGTGTCTACTTTTAAAGTATATTAACTGCTGCCTCCCAATGAAGCCATTATCTCATTCTTATTATTTGCCCTTTCCTTTCAGAATGTTGTCCCCCAATCCAGATACTTAACTATAGTTGGTACAATTTTAACAACTTCCCTAAGTTTTGGATCCCTCCATCCTATGCAAGTTTATGATTATTTTTATATATATTAAACCTAACCTACCTGCTTCTATGTAAATTTAACTACCTCATAGGGAAAGCTGAAGAGCTGAGCACCCACATCTACCTTGCTACCTTGCCACTTCTTTAGAGATCAATTCTTTTAATGTACCACACTCCCCTGTCAAGCTGCGCCCTTCTGTACTAAAATAGGCAAGGACTCAGAAGTAAGTCTTTATGACAAAATACCTACAGTTTAATCTGAGCAGGAGTTATTAACCTGGAAACTGCAACAAGGTAAAGATATTAGCCTTTTGTCCTGTTTCAAGATTATGTAGAATATAAGTATTCCAGGGAAACCAGAAGAGAGCCCTTGAAGCTTAAAAGATGCAAAGAAAGAATAAAGATGAACCTAGATTATTTTGGAAAGGGGGATCCCCTTAAATACCCCAGGATCAATCTTTATATCACTAGGGGAGACACTGGCCTGGCATACTGCTGGTAGAGTCACAGAAAGCTCACTAATTAAACTTAATCAAAATTTGGGGAGACTTAAAAATCAAGTTTGAAAGCAAACCCCTCCATTTCCAACTCCATAGCTTGAACCAAACAATCTCTAAGTCCAATCAATAGTACCTGCAAAATCAAGTTTACTACATCCACCATTTTATTCAATCCAATCACTCCATTTTAAATTTAATACTGATGCATTATCTATGCCTTCATATATCATGATTGAAGTCATAATAAGTATGCAATTGGCTTATCACTATAAATAACCAAATAATATCAAAAGAGACTTGATGTAGATAGGCTGTTGGAGTTGGGCAATGGCTCTATTATTCTTGTACTGGAGTTTTATTTACAGTCCCTTTTGTCTACTCACTCTGTTTTAAGTAACTTCAGGGTATCAATCTAGTAAAAGTATTGTATAATATCTAGATATCTCTTCACAACAAGCTTTTTGTTAGGCTTGGTTGACCTAGACTCTATATTAAAGAATTAATATGTACTTCTTATCAGGAAGAAGATGGCTATTAATATTGGACATCTGAGCTGATAAATATGGATGATGTAAGAATACTGCTATAAAAGATCAACTGTGTAGCCCTTAAACAAAATAATGGACCTCTAAATTACACTTTATATCAATATTTACCAAGTTACATACAGATAGACTAAATAGATCCCTAAAAAAGCCTCTTAAAAATATATAAACATAAAATCAAGAGAACTAGGGTACATATCTTCTAACTTATTTGTAGGATGTTGATTATTCAGGAAAAAATATTTTATTTTAGCTCCCATAGAATGGCCTTTGGTTCCAAGCCTGAAATAGAAATGGTGGCAGCATCCCACAGCTGGTGCTATCAAGCAAGATACTAAGTATAGAGAAGTTGGGCTATATCAAACACAGACTATCACTCTAAGTGGAGAATCCAACCATGAAAAACCATTTATGGCCCCTCTATAGAATTTTCAGATGGTGTAGGACCTTTAGTAAAAAATACTTCTACACTGGTCAAATGAACCCTATCAAGTACAGTAGTTTTAAAAGCTATGGCAACAAGCAAAAACAATTCAGATTTAAACAAAATGAATTTTAAACAAATTTATATCAATTTAAAATAGATTTGGATTCATTTCAATTTTGTTTAAATCTGAGTTCATTTTTTTTAAATCTGAATTGTTTTTGCTTGTTGCCATATCTTTTAAAACTACTGTATTAACACCAAAGTACACCAAAGTTTAAGAGTATAATTAAAAAAAGAAAAAAACTTTACACCATAATTAAACAGGGCTTTTGAAGGCCAGTGTTTTTCAAAAATAAAGTATTTATCTACCACTGATGATAACATCGAGGGTTATTGTTGAGCAATTGTGGATATTGCTGGTATGCTCAAAGCTACAGAGTGATGTTAGACTTGCTGATGTGCTCTACCTGTCTTATGCAAGGATATAAAGATTACAGTAGAATAGAGCTTTGAAGATAGTTATGTTTATTGAGACTGGAGTACAATCTAGCTAGTGGCTACAATATATCCAGATGTAACTAAGAACTTGTTTCCTTCTTTCAGGTGTCTGTATATATATACTATAAAAACTTTTTTCTTGTTCATTCAGATAGTTCCTGGTGGCTACCTTTGCA
>QTSX02006186.1:0-14230 GCA_014839935.2 Entomophthora muscae
GTTAATCTGATAGTTGGAATTTGCTTAAATCTGAGTCCATTTTGTTTAAATCTGAGGTATTTTTGCTTGGCGCCATAGCTTTGAAAACTTAAGTAAAATATTTATCTTTTTGAGTTTTAGTTAATTTTAACTAATGCTTTCATATATGATGAACTTTATTCACACTGAAAAACAAAAAGGTCAATATGTTTTATCTGATAGAAAATCAGTTGATGGAAACCCCTCCTGTCCCATTTTTTGAATAAATGTAATCAAAATTGAAGAGCCCTAGTTTAGCTCCAGGATGGTGGTGAGTTTGGAAACGGCTTCTGCTTCCGACTGGTAAACATTGAGATAACAGGTTTGATTTACACATTCTTTTTGCATTAGATTTTATGTGATCGTTATTCAAGGGATTATCCAAGCTGGCTGTAATTTGACCCCAGTGATTTGTGGTAGCTGATTGAAGGGAATTCCCCAGACTAGTGACGGGTTGCAGGATCAGCCTCATAGGAAGGGCTGCGGGGGTTTTTATATTAGATAATTTAAGATGGAAAACATCTATTTAAACCAAAATATTTGTCCCCACTTATCTTCAAGGAGCTAATCCCCACGCTACATTATACTACAAGCGTCTTTTTGCGTCAGCGCTATCAATCCTAAGACATATATTATCTAGGCTTGTCTGAAAGCCTGGTTTATGCCACTTACGAAGGAAGCTTGGGAAAAAATGTCTCGCAAGATAGATGCTTTATCACGGTCTGATGATGATCCATACGAGCACCCCTACGAAAAGAAGCTGCTCCGTAACGTGGCGAATGCCCTCCTAAATAAGACTGCACCCATAGTCAAAGCAGGTCTCCTTGGGCCATCATTGATGCTTTACCTCACGTTTTGGCCTCTAGAAAAAGGATCCCTTCTTCCCCAAATTTGGACGATCTTCGCAATCTCTTTTCAACCTTCAGTGACGAGATTCTAAGTGGATTTTTTTAAAAAACATTTTCAGTGAGTATCCAAAGAAAGATTCGTGGTGCTCGGTCCTATTATTTTCTTGCCTTGCTTATCAGGTTACTGCCCCTTCAAAGGTGGAATATCCTCCCCGCCCACCTTCTGAAACCGATGAAGATATCCCCGCTAGACATGGGGTAACTACAACCCAGTCTGGACTACAAATAGGGTCTGCGCAGGGGACCAAAACGAATCCAGATAGTAAGCAACTCACGCGAATCGAAGTTGAGATAATCATAAAGAACTTCATCGCAGCTCTTGTAAGTACGGGAGTTGGCATATGGCTTTTGCGCTCTGCAAATAGCTCTCTTGCGACAAAAAGGAAAGCCCATCTTTCTCTAGCACTTTACGCTTTCTTTCAGGCCGCCCATGCTATTTGGAGCTTCCAAAGACTTCGGACCAAGGCATACGGAAAGCCTTGGCAGATTCGTACCCCTTGGATAAACTTTAATCTGAAGTTCCTTGGGCGAATTGCAGAAGTTGGATTTTTTGGGTGGAGTTCATACCAAATTATGATGTGCTGGTTTTTTAGACCTCATTTGTTACCACCTTCTTATGAAAAGTGGATAACTAGATTTGCAAACGTTGACAAGTCTTTGATTGATTATTTGCGTGGTATCCAAAAAAGGTACTATTGTCGAAGGCCAGCACTCTGACTGCTTGGCTGAATTCTGTCGTTCAGTTGGACTTAATCCTCACCTTGGGGATCCTTATTATGGAGTACCTTCGTGTCGCGCCCTTCATCACCTCGACGGTGATAGCTGCACCCAAGCAGCCGGTAGACGATTTTTTAGCACTTCAGCCGCGGCTTTTATGTCATTATATTTTCCACTTAATTTGTTGACTTATCTCATCAAAAGAAGAAAGAAGTCCGAGCAGAAAGAAAATGCTCCACCTAAAACATTTGCGACTGAATCTGAGAGAAAGCATCCTTATTCCCTCGGCTCGTTCTTCCGCTTTCCTGGGCATGTTTGTCGCTTCAATATTTGGCACTGTATGCCTTCTACGGCGTAAATTAGGCACGGATCAGTATGGGGTTGTTGCAGGAAGTGCAGTCTGTGGCGTGTCTTCGATCCTGATTGAATCGCCTTCCCGCCGGCTTAACCTTGCTTTGTATGTGCTTCCAAGAGCTTTGACTTCCCTGCACCAAGGCAAGTTTGAGAAATACATCCCTGCACGCCTTCTCGATACGCCCATGATGATCATATCGCTTGCCACCCTTTTGACATGCCACCAAATCCAGCCCCGTTCTGTTCAAGCCCCAACCCGTGCCCTGCTCAGCTGGATATTTTCCAAATATTCTCTGTGATAAGCTTGCTATTTATTTTGCTCAGTTCAATATCTTAGTAATATATTGATTTATTTAACAGCCTTTGGCGTCTCATTTCTAGATCCAATAAAGGTGCCTTAGGCGATTCTTAATGTTAGTTAAGCTCTGAACTTTAAAGGCTAAATCAGGATTATTTTCCAAATGCCCCCTATACTATGGCTGTCAAGATACGCCTTTTATTTAAATTCATACAGCCGTAGCTGTCTGGGCTTTGTAGCATTTGGTCAAACAAGTGGCAATTGAAAAGGATACGATTTAGACTGAAAATGATATATGGTCCATAAAACAAAGCCTTAGTTTCACTTTCAAATTGCAACATAGCCCTTTCCCTTCCCAAATTTTGTAAAAAGCTTAAGCTCAAACCAACAGCTTTGCAGCTGCACTTACCACAGCAGTGCCGGCAAAAATAGTCCAAATAGCTGCATGGCTAATCAAAGGTTACTGGGATAATATTGACGACAAGGCGACCTACAGGGGGAAGCGAGAAGGAAATGCCTGGATAATTCTTTACACAATAGATTTGGTTTTAAGCTAAAGATGCTGTGGCTTGATCCTACTAGTGTTCAAGGATCAAGTTTGGGTGTGAATTATAGTGTGGCTGAATGCCATGTGCCTGAACGATCATTTCAGCAAAGGGAAGCGTGAGGATCTTTAGAATGAAAGATTAGAGGATTCGAATCTGCCCCCTCAACACACTCCCCACTTAAAGAGTTAGGCTGCTGTGGCAGGAAAATCAGGGGGAGTTCTGGTCTTGAAACATGGATGCCTGATGGTCCTGTAGTTGACTGACAGTGGGTAATAGCATGCTAGAATGTTTTTTGCTTGGGCGGAGGTGAGATTTGTGATGCTTCTTGATGACTATCTCTTTAGCGCTGGATAATTCCACAATGTATGCTTTGTGTTCTCAGAAGTGGTTAATGACTCTCCCTGGCCCTCTGTGTATGAGTCTAATTTCTTGCAATTTCCAGCAAGGACCTAGATTGGGGATTTAGAGGCAAGGGTGTTTCTTTGGAGGCAACTTTTTGTTGGTTCATTCTTTTAATGGCTGCTAACTTTGGGTTGAGCCTGATACTTTCAAGCGCTGGATTCTGTGTGTCTGCGGGTGATATATCTCCAAGAATTTTTACATGAAGTTGATTGTCACAGATGAATATTTATGGCTTATATCCATATCTGAGTTCAAATGCAGAGTAACCAGTTCCTTGGTTGATCCCCAGCACTTGATACTAGTAGGGCATGTTTGACATACTGTGTCAGGTGTCCTTGTCTTTACCATGCATGATCTTTGTCAAGGTATATATGAGACTTCTATTTAGTATTTTCACTTTACCATTTTTATGTGAGCAGTAAGTCAAGTTTATGGAGTGTCTTACTGCTTTTTTTGAAAGTGGTTGTTCACTGTATTTCCTGCCAGCTCCAGATATCAATCAGTGATGATACAATCTGTTTTATCATAGTTAGAGACATTTAGTTTACATGAAGCATTTTATTATTTCTGCTTTGTGGTCTTTTGGTTGCCCAGAATACTAAGCAGTATGTGGTCAAGTTGATGGCCACAATTAGGAAGGGTTATATTTCTTTTGCTTCAGGAAAATGTCCTACTACATCCAAGCCTCAAACTTTAAGGTTTTGGATCAATTAATGGTGTCAAGCATACACTCCCTTGAAATTATATAAACAAAATAATGGTAAATTAAAGAAGATAATAATACTTTATTTGATATAAAAAGTTTATTGTATAGCATCATGTCAATTTTATACTTCTGGAAAGTATAATAAACAAAATAAGGGGAATGTTGCAACTAAGTTCCCGACTTGCCTGCTAATGTATCTTGCAACACACAGGGGGCGCTTGATGAGCCGCCCCTTGACGTATCTAACAACATGGATTTATCTGATGGCAATGTCAAATTGCGGGTACTTCATCCTAATTAGGAGTGCTACCAATTTGACCTGCTGATCTCTGCACAAGTTATTCCTCGGCTTTGAACCTTACATGGAACTTCCCACTATGCCACCCTCTTGTGGCCATGTGGCTTTCCCCATATAGTATATTAATCACAATATTCTACAATAAATGATACATTATTCTATTCATTCTTGTCCTTTCTATTGGACTGTTGTCTTCCCCAATTCAAATACTGAATCCTCATTGGTTTATTTGCAACAGTGGCAGCAGCAGTAGGTTCACAACCTACCTAAAACACAATTCCCCCTAAGAAAGGACAGAGTAATGGCCGTATGGCTACTCCACACCAAGAAACCTTCCTGTCAATCCCCAAGGGGGACATTCCCAACAGGTATGTTATCCACCAAGACCAGCTAGTCCTTATAAGCGGTACAACCAACTCTGCCTTGGGAAGCTTGACGCCAACATCACTCCTCCCTAGTCAGATCTATCACAACTCATACTCAACCTCCAGCTGGAATCCTTTGCGGGTGGTGTCAAAGGGGCTGACATTGTCAGTTGGCTCCAATCTACCAAGGTCCCCCTTCATATCTGTCAGGTTCCTGAGCCCATGTGGGTTGCCAATGCGTCTGGCTGCCTCACAGGGCCCACCACTGTGTGATTCACCAACTGGGCCAGCCAGGAACTCAATGTTACATGGGCTGCATTCTGAGATGCTACAAAGTCCCACTATAGCAAAACCTTCTCCCCCATTGTAGTGAGAACTCATCTTCTAGCAATCAACCAAACTGGTTCCGTTCCTGAGTACCTTGCCGCCTGGGAACAGCTCTTGCTGCCACCCCCAAAGCGTGCCTGACATAAATGTGATGCTACTCACCCTCATCATCAATGGGTTAAAACCCTAGATCCAAAAGTGGGTCCCCGTAGGTTGCTGTACCTCCATTGATGATTGCTACAAGGCCATTGTAGAGGCAAACAATCAGGCTTCAATGGTCTTCCGCTGTACCAGTGACGCTCTATCTCAACCTCGTGCAACACCTGGCAGTGATCACAATCAAGTTAGGCTGCCGCCAGCCCTGTCAGCAGGATAATGGGACTAAATGCCCCCGCGAGGGGGAGCTCCAACCAGCGCAGATCGAGGATCACGGAAAAGGCTGGGGGTTGTAGCAACAAGAGGCCCTAAGACCCCACTTGACCCTTTCTCCCATCCCTGCTCACAAAAAACCCCCACAACTACAATATCCACAAGGTCAAAAACCTTGACATCTTCCAGGTCCACAGTGACAACCCCATACTGGAAGCAAGTCACTCTTCAAATAAAATCACCCACTTAGTCACCCCTTTTGTTTCTGTGGGAACAACCACAAATTACTGGTAGATACTGGGCCAACCACACAATGGTGGACCAGGCGTTTGCTGACCCCTAACAACAGATTGAGTGCCTAGCAGGTTCAAGGCAGTACACGTAGCTGATTCCCGCAGAGTTGCCATTACCCATGAGACGGTACCCTTTTCTGTGAGAATGGGGGAACATCCAGGTTAAGATTTCTGGGCCAACGACGGCAGGGCTCAGCCATGACGTAATTTCCCACCCCAACGGGCTTTGACATAACTTTCTGCCATTACATCAAATTTCTGACAAGCATCTGTTATCACCCTTTAATAGAAATGGGGTGGGAGCTCCAGATTTACCCTGTGGAAATGAGCAAGTTACTTCACAATGCTGCAGTTTGTTAGGATAACAGAGACAGGCCAGGCATAACCTCTTGTAGGAAATCAGACTTCAACGTTCAGTTGAAGTTATCCACGCTGAACCATCTAGAGTCCCTCCCTTGACTGTAAAACCACCAATTAGCACTTGCCGCACTCCTCTAGGAGTATCATGACGTCTTCAGTGAAACACTGGATCAACTAACCTCCCTGAGAAATCCAGCATGCTGCCCAACTCCAAGGACATCATACTAAAGCACAATCATTACATGTATTATCTTACACCAAAAGAATACATAGAGACCCTCCTCCAGCACCTTGTAGACGCGCTGACATGGGCTTCATTTGCCTCTGCTCTCTCCTTATAGGTACGTTCCTTTTGTTGCCAAGAAGGATGGGTCCCTTTGTCTGGTCACAGACTACTGCACCCTCAATGAGCTGACGATCAAGAATAAGTACCCCCTGCCGCTGATTGATGGCCTGTTTGATACACTTGCAGGTGCAAAGGTCTTTAGCAAGTTTGATCTCACTACAGGGTACAACCAAGTCCACATTACACCAGGGGATGAGGCAAAAACTGCCTTCCGCACACGCTACAGGTTGTTTGAGTGTTGGGTCATGAACTTCAGAATGATCAACACTCCTTCCACCTTTGTCATGTTGATGAACAAAGCATTTGAGGAACTGATTGGAAAGTGTGTGGTTGTGTACCTTGACAACATTGTTGACTTCAGTCAAGATCAAACCACGCACCTCCAACACCTCTGTGCTGTCCTTGACACCCTTTGGAAAAACCAGCTAAAAGCTAAACCCTCCAAATGCAAGTTCCTCAAGTCAGAGCTGTTATTCCTTGGGCACACCATCTCTGCCCAAGGGATAAAGCCCAACCTCTGCCAAATCAAGGCAATCACCAGCATGCCGCCCCCATTGGATGGGCCAGGGTGCAGACATTCTTAGGCATGGTTGCCCAGCTGCACAAGTTTATTCCCAATTGCGGGAACTAATCACACCTCTCACTGAGCTCCTCAACACCAAACAGCGCTTTCATTGGACCCCTGTCAGAGATCTGGCCTTTGAGATGCGGAAGCAAAGACTCACAAAAGCACCAGTGCTGCAGTTTCCCAATCAAAACCACCAGTAAAAACTTGAGACTGACGCCTCGGACAAAGCCATAGGGTGTGTTAAGGGTAGCAACAGATAATGACGTCTTTCTTCCTGTGGCGTAAGAGTCCAGAAAGCTTACCAACTCAGAACAACATTATCCCATCCATGATAAAGAACTGGCAGCCATTGTACACTGCGTTGAACAGTGATGCTGTTACCTAGAAGATGCTACCTTTCCACCCCTTGTCCTGACAGACCATAATTCACTCAAGTATTTTCACACGCAGTCCCACTTGACACAATGCCAAGCAGGAAGAAGGTTGAGCGTTCATCCCCTTATCAGTTGCGCATTGAGGAAAGCCTGGGAAGGAACTTGTCACAGCTGACGCCCTCCTGACTCTACGTAGCGTCCATCACTGGGGACAATGGTTTGGACCCGGATTAGCCCATGCTATATCTCCATCCTGAGGCAACTTTGGTTAAGGCCTTAACTCAGTAACCATCTCCAAATTGAAGGACAACAAAAGTAAGTTCACCACTAATGTTGGCAATGTCTGCTGTCATTCAGAGACAGGTGAGAAGACGCCTTACATTACCACCACACAACGAGGTGACACAATACTGCACTATCACCAAACCCTTGGCCACATCAGAGGGTGTAACCTCTTTGAGATCATGAAAAAAAGGTTTGGTGACCGCGCATGCGTCAAGACATCTTGGATCTCCTTGAAACGTGTGTGTGCTGTGTGAAAAGAATACGTCCAAACCTGCACCCCAAGTCTGTCCTGCCCATCAAAGCAATGGAACCCTTCAAGCAGTGGGCTCTGACATTGTGGGACCACTCCCCAAAGACAGACTGGGGAAAAAGTACATTATCATTGCCATTGACTACTTTACCTGCTTGTCAGTGGCCTAAACAACAACTAACCACACCGCCACTCACATCACCTGCTTTATTGGCAAGGAAATTGTGGCCCACTTTGGGTAACCCAAACATCTCATCACAGATGGCGGTCCCAAATCCAGATGTAGCAAGCGGTGAAGACGTACTACGCCAAGAACACACTCCAATGTATAAAGTTATGACCCCCAACATCCGCAAGCCAACAGGTGCGTAGAGCAATTAAATAGTTCACTGGTCCAATTGATTGCCAAGCTTTCATAAGAGCACCAACACTGCATGGACTGAACACCTGCCTACCGCCCTACTTATCTTATGAGAAAGGATCAACAGAGGCACGGGGTTCAGCCCTTACACCCTGGCCCTTCAGAGTCCTGACATTCTGAAAGGAGTTGAACAGGAAAAGTTGGCTAATACAGAGTTCCCAAAAAAATCTCCCCTAGTGACAAGCCTGTCCCTATACCAATGGCATGCCAAAGCCTGGGAAGGTGAACACAGAAGAATTGAAGGAGGGACAAGGCACCTTGAAGCCAGGTACGCCGTAGGCAACCTGTCTACACCTCAACCCCACCCTGCCAAGTTGGAACCCAACCACCTAGGGCCCTTCTAAGATAGCTGTTGTCTATTATAATCATACCTATCAACTTGAAGATTTCCAAGGGAATACCAAAAAGCTTCACCACATTTGCTTGAGCCCCTGCCACACCATCCCCACACAAAAGCTGTTTGTGTGGACCTTCTCAGACCTTCCACAGACTCTGGTTCTGGTGTCTGACAACAAGCAGGGGACAAGGGAGTGTTGCAACCGAGTTCCCATGACTTGCCTGCTAATGTATCTTACAATACACAGGGGGCGCTTGATGAGCCGCTCCTTGACGTATCTAACAACATGGACTAATATGATGGCAATGTCAAATGGCGGGTACATTATCCTAATTAGGAGCGCTACTAATTTGACCTGCTGATCTCCACACAAGTTATTCCTTGGCTTCAAACCTTACATGGAACTTCCCACTATGCCACCTCCTTGTGGCCTTGTGGCTTTCCCCATATAGTATATTAATTGCAATATTCTACAATAAACAATACCTTATTCTATTTATTTTTGTCCTTCCCTTTGGACTGTTGTCTTCCCCAATTCAAATACTGAATCCTCATTTGTTCAGTTGCAACACTAGTGATAATTGGTGTATGTCTATTTGAATTGGTATGTCCTCCAAATTTTTAACATTTGTTTTTAATATGCAATGTAATAGGATTCCTAGGTATGTTGTGACGTGAATCCTTTGAGAGATATATTTTTCTGAAAACATGCATAATTTTTTATATTCTTGAATTAATCTGTTGATATAAATTGTTTGACTGAACTTGATGATGGTTCCAGGGGGCGCAGGACTTGTATCTGCCCCCATACCTTGGAAAACAAAATTAATAAGGGCTTAAACTTATTCACAAGGACTGTGTCCCCAACTTTATTGATAATGCTTTGAACACTTCATTGAAAATTTCAGTTTAAGATATTATGGTCCTATTTGAAAATTTGTTTTTATTATATTGTTTTATATTCAGTTATCCTTAAAAACGGAAATCTTTGAATAGTTTCATAAATATATTCATCAAAATTCAACTTGATGTCTCCTCAAATTTTGTTCATATCTTTGAAATTGATATTTGCTCCTATTTCATATGCTTTCCTAATCCACAGCAAGTGTTGTAACTGAACCCGTTAGAGTTCAGTGCTTGATCAAGGAAGAGAACAGATAATAGAAAATTCAGGAATGAATAGAATAAGGTCTTGTTTATTGTAGAATATTGTGATTAATATACTATATGGGAAAAGTCACATAGCTACAGGGGGTGGCATAGTGGCATGTTCCATGTAGGGTTCAAAGCCAAGGAATAACTTGTGCGGAGATCAGCAGGTCAAATTATTAGCGCTCCTAATTAGGAGAAAGTGCCCACAATTTGACATTGCCATCAGATTAGTCCATGTTGTTAGATACGTCAAGGGGCGGCTCATTGAGCGCCCAATGTGTATCATAAGATACATAAGCAGGCAAGGAGGAAAACTTGTTTGCAACACAGGCACCCTATGGGTGGTAAATATTCTTTGTTTTTTGCTTCCCTATTTCCATATTTATTCATGTTCTTCTGAATTATTTGAATTATTTCATTTTTATTTATTTAATTACAGGGGCTACCAGTGATTGGTAACACCCGTAAAACCAACTGGGCGTAAAGGCTGCTACTTCAGCAACCTTGCCCCCATTCCTAGTTATAACTAAAGTAAAAAATTAAAACATAAAAAACTTGCAAATTGTTTCCCCTGTGCCCCCTCAGCCACTGGCGCCCCTTCAGCAAACTTTATGAGCATTGGCTGCTCTTCATTTGAGTTCCGGGGCTTGATCTTCCTTATTTTCTGTGCTACTTGTGCTTCCTCCTGATTTTTATTTGATGAATTTCAATTGTTTTTGTGGAGCTTCTGCCTCTTAACTGTGCTTCATTTTCATCTGTTTCCATTTTATCAGTTTCCTCTTCATTTGTGTTGATTTTCTTGGAGATTTCAGTCCCTTCAATCAGTTTGCATTTCTTATTGTTTTCTTTGGCCCCTTGCCAGAACCCCACAAATTTTAGGCTGAATCATTGAACTTCAGACTTGATAAAATATTTCCCTGTATATTAAGTAACACTTCTTTATTCTTTTCATCTATAATATTTCCCAATTTATTCAGAGTATCTTCTTTTGACTGGATTAGTGGCTGGCCTCTGTTGCCCAGCTTTCCTGTTACTAGTTCCCTGATAATTTTTCTATTTCAACAACTTTTTGCAGGTGTGCTTCTAATTCATTTATCAAGTTGTAGATATTTGACATATTGATAATAGCACATCAAAAAACCTGTTTTTATAGTACTACCATTAACACCTGACTATTTTTCATTATCAATAAATAAATTAAGGACCACAAATGTATAAATTACATTAGAATATTGCAGGTATGTGTTAAATATTGATATTTAGATATTAAATGCATAACTCAATACATTCTGTATAATAAAATTTATGTAAGCAAGGTCTTTTTCATTATAATTTATATAAATGGACTGTGTTTATATTAGGGTGTCATTAACACTTAGTACACATATTAATACATAGTGCATTTTATAGTTTATGTATTTGCCTATTGATAACATTTCTGTAAACTTTCTAGTCAGATTTTGTGAGCAATAATAATGTTATGGATCAATAAATTACTTTTAATACTATTATTTGGCTGATTTTCTTTGCTGTGGCAATTGTGCATTTTCTGATATTCACACACTGGTGTCCAATTGGTTGATTTCACATCCAATCACACAGGCAATAGGAAACATGATTGCCACCCCAACCACATTTGGTCTTGGGGTGGCAACCACGTCTCCTATTGCCTGTGTGATTGGATGTGAAATCAACCAATTGGACACCAGTGTGTGAATATCAGGAAATGCACAATTGCCACAGCAAAGAAAATCAGCCAAATAATAGTATTAAAAGTAATTTATTGATCCATAACATTATTATTGCTCACAAAATCTGACTAGAAAGTTTACAGAAATGTTATCAATAGGCGAATACATAAACTGTAAAATGCACTATGTATTAATATGTGTACTAAGTGTTAATGACACCTTAATATAAACACAGTCCAATTATATAAATTATAATGAAAAAGACCTTGCTTAAATAAATTTTATTATACAGAATGAATTGAGTTATGCATTTAATATCTAAATATCAATATTTAACGCATACTTACATTATTCTAATGTAATTTATACATTTGTGGTCCTTAATTTATTATTGATAATGAAAATATTCATGCAAACAATTATATGTTACCACATCAAATGTACAACATTGTATTACTTATAGGAAATGTCAATAATGTAAAAAGAATATATATTTTATTGTGAATTGAAAGATTTAATATAAAATTTAATAAGTTGTCACAAAGAAAAGTTTTATTTTACTCATCAAAGGACAAGAAGGGGGAATGGGCAGAATGTATGTTGCCATTATCTGCACCTGTAAAAGGGAAGGCATCAGAGGTAGTGGGGAGGTAATTGGTGGTGGTTTGGGAGCCAGGGTTGGAAAGTGGGTGGCTTGATCTTGATGGGGGTTGGGGAGGCAGGGTTTGTTGACTGGGAAGAGGAAGAAAGAGCTGAAAGCTTCAATTGTTCAAATTCTTCTTATGTCAAATATGCAGTCTTGAAAAAAATGTATGATCATGGGGGAAGGTGGGAGTCCTTTCTGGACTTATCATTATTACTTGAATAGAAGATGATAGATCTGATAAGTCCTGGAAAAATACAGAAGGGAAAAGCCCATATCTCTTCTCAATTGAGGAGCACATTTCAGTGTAGATGGCAGGCTTTGAGCACCTGAGAGCCAAACCAAAATTGTAAAGATATACATCTGCAAGATGCATGTCAGCATGGTTGATGGGGTAGGATCAACAGGTATGCCATGCAGCCCTATTTCTTTTGGTTGTCCATTACCACTGCTCCATCTCTGCACTCAGTACAACTGTGTACACAGTGTGTTGGGTAGCCCACTCCTCCAGCATGTCCTTGAGCTCCGTAGATAGGCATACCCATCTGTGGTGTTTGATATTGCCAAGTAATGATTGAAACCCAATGGGGGTTACTGCCAACAAAACCTGGGCAAATTGATACAAATTTGGCCTGTGCTTGTAAAAATCAGATTGTATACACTTTTCTCAATAATCTTGGATACTTGCAGAAATCTTGGCATACAACAATAATGTGACGTTATTGTGTGTCCTCATTGCCCTTCCTTTAATAAATTAATTATGGTTGGATTTTAGGAGTTGGTATACACCAAACTAGGACCACTTAGAACCTGATTAGACAATATTCTTGCGGCAACCACAACTCCATGTATCCACAAATTTACCATTCTCTTATTGGTGAAAATGCCATGGAGTCCCAGTTGGAGACCTATCTGGACCAGGGGCATTTGTGGGTCACACTCCATGATAGCCATCATGAGAGGGTGGGATTTTTCACCTTCAGTTGAAGTACAGGCACAAGTTGGGGTCTTCTTGGGAGGGGGCCACAATTGGCGTGAGCTTGCAGGTTGCAGCCACAGTGGACATTGCAAAACCCATTATGGCTGCAATTTATCCAATGTACATAAGAATTCCTTGTTTTTTTTTGGCTATTTCAAGTACAATCTCTGGGGTAATTAGCTTTTTCTGCGTCTTTCAGGCTGATTGGCTGGAGGTGGGATTTTGTGCATCTTGGGAACCATTGTGCATTCCTCTCGGCTGTTTCTGGATTTTGTCTTCTCTGGGTAACTCCTGGCTCACTTGGCCAATTTTAAGATGCTAGTGTTGATACATGTTCTGGGTTAGCAGCTGCCTGTGAGTGATGGGCAACAGGGCCATGCTTTGAGGACGCAGGAGAAAGAACACACTCTTAGGTAGTGATTGTGGAGGGGCCTACAGGTCAGAGTGTTCACAGACAGGAGGCTTCATTATTGGTAACCCAGCATAGTCCTTGAGCAAAACGCAGGCTCAACCCGCCAGCAAGGTTCCAACCAAGGGTTCATGACCCACAATTCATTTTTTGGTCACCAAAGCCAGACTACAGAAGTCAACTCAAATTACCAAATCAAACAACATGGACAGATTATGCTCCTTTTTATGGTGAATACCTTGTTTTGGCGCTTCTGACTCATTACCAGGATCAAGCCAACCCTTCTTTCTCCAACTGTGTGATTAACAATCATGTTCTTGTTATCCTTGATTCACATTGACTATATAATTACTATCTCACAATAAAGGATTATCTAGTTTATAAATATTTTTCCCTGTACCACTGCTACAAACAGGAGTTAGCTACAACATTTGTAGCACAGGTAGGCTCTCTATCATCCTACCTTATCTTGAAAATTCCTGCCTGTTGCTCTGCACATGCTGCGTCCAACAAAACCTTGACAGAATTATGTCTGGCCTCCCGCCTGACTGGACTCTGTACACTCCTGGTACCAAGATACCCAATGGCTTTGTCCTGTACCAGAACACGGTGATTTCACTCACTTCCGCCTTCAACGCCATGTCTGCACAAGGTTTTTTCAGGCTCACTCCTCGATTCCGCAACCAACCAACAAAAACGCCATGCCTGCCTATGTAGCTCAAAGACTACAGAGCGCCACCTTGGAACCTTTTGCCAGGGCCAATAACAACACTGCCAAATGGATTTAGTCCGCTCAAAGCAAGCTGGCCCAG
>QTSX02006187.1:0-14150 GCA_014839935.2 Entomophthora muscae
TTAGGTTTGTGATGAGAATATCTTGAGTGATGGATAAGCATGTCAAATTAGAAGTGCTCTAATAAAGAGATAGTGCCTGCAAATCACCATCATGCTCAAGCTGGTCTGTACCGTTAGTCACATCATGGGGAACTCTTTGAGTGCCCCTATCAGGATACCAGGAGTAGTGTGGAGCTCCAGCAGGTAAGTGAGGAGTCAAATCAGGTACTGGTATGATCCACCAGATGATGGGACCTAGCTTTACTAAGTAGGAAAGGGGCTTCTTAGCCACAGCCCAGGGTCTGGCCACTGGCAAGGCAGAGTCAATCAATCCTTTGAGCTTCAGGTAAAGCACTCCCAGGAATTGACTACTATGGCTAGTGGCATCAGAAGTGGGTGGGGTTGAGATGGTTGGTTTGGGCTTCAGTGTTGGTTCCATGGGGACTAGGTAGGCAGCAGTATTGTTGTATTTCCTGTTGAAGATCAAAGGGTATATAGTGAGTTCTCTTCCGTCACGAGACAATTTGATAGGGTTCCTTAGGGGTTTTGTGCAGGTGTACCACTGCACATTCCTCTAAGGTCCAGGGTTTATGGTCTGAGTTGGGGGGATATTCAAGGAAATGCACAGGGCCAAATGAAGCGTTGGGTGGGTGGTAGTGAACAAAGGCTTTGGTTTTGGTTTTGTCAACTGAAGTCTGGCTTTCTATCCCTGAGCATGGGTACTGACACTTTGGTGATTGCAAATGGAAGAGTATCAAAAATATGTATGGAAATAGATTGGTGAACCAAAGGTTCATATCAACTTTATTGTTAAGTATGACAATACAGAACTTTTTTGGTGCTATGACTTGTATACTTACTCAAATGCAAGTGCCTCTAAGCATTCTTCTGGTGCTATCTGTGTGGCATGGCTTGGCATCCCAGGGTCTGCTGTTTGGTTGTCTGCTTCATGGTCATTTTTAGGGTCTTCAGTAAAAGTTGTTAGGTTTGTTGGGGGCCATCTTGGCCTGACTGGCCATTGGTTCTAGCAGGTTTGGCTGCGGGGGTCATGGGGTCTTTTCCAATTTGATTGCTATTTTAGGACTGGATTGGAAGACATTCCTGAGGCAAAAGAACTTGATTAAAAAAGGGTTCATAATTGGGAACCCCAAATTACCAAATGGAGAGTGGGCTTGGACTGGGTTTACTGGGCAGCTAAAATTAGCCTACCCAGGCCCAGTCGAACCCACCAAGGCTTGGGCGTAGCTTTTGGGGCCCAGAATGGGCCCTGAAGCTTCCACCAAGGCAGGAATGATTCCTGCACCTGGATTTTTGCTTTTCAAAGCAAATCTAGGTGTGGGATAATACCCCACTCCTGCTTGCCCCCCTTGGGTCTAGATGTGGGTTCAATTCCTGTTCAGGGCTTCAAAACTGTTACTTTTGTAACAGCCCCCGTGAATTGCAAGATACATTAGTAAATGAGGGGATATTCTCAGTTGCAACAGTCCAACAAGGTAAAGTTATACCTTTTTTGACCTGTGATGGGATAATGAAAAATATGAATCTTACTAAACAGTAGGAAGAGGGCTCTTGAAGCTTAAAGGAAAAAGTGCAATAAAGAATATAGATAAACTTAGTTTTATTTGGAATAGGAATTTCCTTAAATACCACAAGACTTGATCAATGTGATGAGAAGCAACTTTTTGAGGAAGCTTAAATATGGAATTTAGAAAGAAGAGAAGTACATTTTATTGTATAACACTTTAGACTTATATAGCTTGAGCTGTGGCGGGGATCTAAGTTGGATTAAAGATAAGGGTGGTCATGTGTGGAATGGGTTCAAGTCACTGGATACCTGGAAAAGTCATGTGATATTGATTTGTTACCTTTCTTGGTATATGGAACAGTATTGAATTAACACCAAACCAGGCATCAAATAGATGTTAAGTGTGTTGGTGGTAGCCAGAATACCTGTACATCCAGCTCCTTGACACTCCCTCTTAAGGGGTTACTGTGATGATCCACATGTAATTGGTTTTGAAGGCAAGGGTTATTTTGGCTTCAAATAAAGAAGCTATGCTGAAGATTGACATTCTGTTGTTGGTTTGTTGCAGGTAGAGGTCTATTAGGGAATGATGGCTACTAGGGAAGGTAAGGCCTAGCTAGTAGGTGTAGAGACTACTAGAGGCAAATTTTGTCCCCACCTGGCAGGAGATATTGGCTTCTGTGGGCTATAGGTTCTCACCCAGCAGGGAACTTTGGCTGCCAGGGGTAAGGAATAAGATAGCTCAGCATGGAGCTTTAGCTGCTTGGGGTGGGGAGTGTCCAGCCTGATGGATAGTGTGTACTGCTCAGGCTGGAGGATGTTTAGACCCTGACAGGTAACGCAGGCTTTCAGGGTAGGGAAGTGTGCCAGCATGGTAGGTTTCTTGGCTACCAGGGCTGTAAGCTTTGGACCTCTGGCAGGTAACACAGGCTGCCAGGGAGGGAAGGAGCTTTGAGAGCACTCCATACCCTGATACACTTACAGGAGGTCTGTGAGCAAGCACTCTACCTAACAGACTGGTAGGGTGTCCTTGTCTATGTCCCTATGGGAACTTTGGGGAGATCCCAAAGTGAGCATTGGAGGGTATAGATTTTCTCAGAGGTGTCACCAAGGCGGTTGATCAGGGAAGCAGCTGCAGAACTTGGTGTGATCAGGCCTCTGGGAAGTAAATCTGATTACTTTGTGACTAAAAGCCCAGACTTAATCACCTGGGTGAATAAAGTTAATGACATAGACTTTATTGATCTATGATTGGATAGCCTATTTGGATTGCCACTTGTGAGGGCCCAGTCAAACAACAGTTCAATGTAGACTCATGCCTGAGTCTAAAGGTTCTGATAACAAGGACTGAGATAAAGAACCAAGGTGGTTCATATTATGATCACAGTGAAGACTAGTAAGAAGGACTGTATGATTACAGTGAAGACTAGTCAGGGACTGTTGGTTTGTGTTGAAGTTTGGAACCAAAGTGGTTCATAGTGAGGACAAGCCAGAGGATTAAAAACCAGGATGCAGGAGTAGCTACAGGTCTGATAGATGGAATGAGCTGTTTGAAGACTGGAATAGGCTCTTTGTTGATTAGTTTGGACTTATTGATGGCTAGGCTGAAGAGCTGAAAGTTGTGGTTGAATAAACTGGCAGAAGGACCAGAAGATGATAGTGCAGGACTAGCTATGGAACTATAAGGTGACTTAAAAGGACTAGCCAGACTGGATTCAGAAGCTAGAATGCTGATTTTGGTGTCTTAGGAGAGGAAATATTAATAAAAAGAAGCAGTTAAAAAATGGATTTAATCCTGTCAATATTATAATAGGAAGAGAGAATTTTATATATATTATGTTAAAAGAAAAAAAGGAAAGAAATAACTTGCAGTGTTTGAACTGAAAATTTATTAAGTTTGGATTGGTAAAGAAGAATCCAGAAAGAGGCCAGAAGCAGAACAGAGAAACTGTGAAGGCAAATAAGCAAATTTTTCCAAGAACAACTAGGAGAGATACAAGCGTGAGCATCAAGCAAGTTCAAAGTTTTAAATGTTGAAGAAAAGCAGAGAAACTCAGAGAAACATTGTAAAATCAAGGGTTCAAAATTCCCCTGGTAAAACATAGGCAGAAGCGCTTGGATTTGCCAGAGAAACATGGCAGGAATCATGGTGAAACTGTTTGAAACACAAAGCAGTTGTTTACCCAGAGCGAGAAGCTTTGAGTTCAAAACACAGTCAAAAGCAAGTCATTTTTGGAAACTGTTCAGCAAAACAGTTGAATCAAGGCGTATGATTGGCTGCAAGTCAGAGTTTGTTTAATCAGTGTTTTGAGGGCTTTAACGTCAGAGTTAAAGCCTAAAAAATAAAGGTGCAGAAGCAGAAAATTCAGGGCTTTCATTGGCAGGTAAAAAAATAGATTAAATATTGTAGAGAGAGAAAAACTGGATATTTTAAGCTTTAGAAAACAAGATTTCTGAGAGAGATTTTGGACTGAAACAAGGAGATATAAAAGGGGGAGCTATCTGAGGCTTTTCAGGGGCTGGATAAAGTGGATTACAAAAGCCACAAGGACTAAAGAAGGAGCTGAAGACCAAGTTAAAGGTGCAAAAGCTCAGTATAAAGAAACCAGAGTTGAGGATAAGGAACCAGAGCTGGGACAGAACACAGGAGCCCAAGACCAAGTGAAAGGAGTCAAAGAGATTGTTAGATGACTCCAAGTATTAGCAAACCCATATTCTTTACTATACCCAGGCAATATATCAGAAGGTTTCTAAGGGGATCCTCCTTCTGTCTGTGGTAATAGCCTATTACAACCCCTGCTCAAATTTTCCAGTAATCAGAATACAAGCCCTATGAGTGAGCTACCACATAGCTTTTACTCTAGTCAAGGGGAAGAAATACCTATTGTCAAAGTTGTAGGAGATTTGCCACCAGTAAGTCTTCCCAGGAGGAGTGGGAGAGATTGACTAGGCATCTTGAGATGACATGATAGGGGAAGGGAGTTTATAGGGAACATTTTTACTAGGTTGTTAAAAGATTGGTATAGGCCCACAGAGGGGTTAGCGCACAAAAAGTACAGGTACATTGTGGGAATGCCCACCTAGTGATTTTAAAAGTGCTGGAAGAGTTTTCAGTAATGCAGGCTAGGTACAAGCTTCTAACAAACCACTCATCACTGCTGGGGAATGAAGACTACTCCAAGCCGGTCCCTGGCTATAACCCAGGACACACTTTGGGGGCTGGCAACCAGGAACCCCACAGTTACTCTGGTTCATCAGGAGGGGGCTTTGTCTTGACAGTTACCACCTGATGTTCCTGGATTTGTTTGCTAGTGGGTACTAGCTGTGTCAAGTGTTTCCCTTTGCTGAGGCAAAGGAAGGATCTGTGGTATTTCTTGTGACAGGATCTCTGGTGCCTTGAAACTTAACTAGATAGGTGTTTCATTCTGGTCAGTATCTGATGAATCTTCCTGGTCCTCTGTGTACTGAGTATAACTTCTTCCTGTTCCCTGTTAGGACCCAGACAGGGGAGTTGATTGGAAGTGGTTCCTCTTCAGAGGTTATTGTTTGTGCTTTGAGTCTTTTGATTTCTGCTATTTTAGCTTTGAGGTGTATGTGTTGTAGAGCTGGTGCTTGTTCTACTGTGGGAGGTTTTCCTGGATGATCCTCACATATGGTTGGTTATTGTGGGTGACTTTCTCTGGTTTGTATCTGTATGTAAGCTCAAACAATGAGTAGCCTGTCCCTTGGTTGGTGTGTACGTGTAATACTAATCATGTATGTTTTACGTAAAGTGTCTATGTGTTTTTGGCTTTGTCATATATATTTTCTTGAGGGTTCTGATGAGGCTGCTGTTTAGGCGTTCAACTCTGCTGTTAGCCTGTGGCCTGTAGGGCAAGGTTGTAGAGTGTTTGATGTTTTTGGATTTTAAATTGTTGTTTACTATGTGACCTGATAGCTCTGTGGCTCTATCTGTTATTATGTAGTCAGGGCTTCTGTAGTTGGCTATTATTGCCTTGTTGATTAAGCAATTTATTGTTTCTACTTTGTGGATCTGTGTTGCCCGGCAGATGGGCCAGCATGTAGCAAAGTCAATGGCTACAATTAGAAAGTGTTGTTTGGTTTTTGCTTCTGGGAAGGGTCCCACCACGTCAAGCCCCTAAACTTTGAATGGTTCAGGGTCTGGTACTGGATTAACTGTTGGTTGTGAAGCTTGGCGCTGGCATATTTCTTGCATACTGTGCACTTTTTTATAATTTCAATAATGTATTGTTTAAGATTGGGCCACCATACTATCTCTTTTAAAGTGAGGTATAGGTTGTTAGCCTTTATATGCCCTAGTAAGCAGTGATGTCTTTGTATTTTGCCAACTCTTTGTGCAAGTGGGAAGTAGGAACCATTTTATCTTTAATGATGCAGTAAACTGTGCCATTTGATATTTGGAAATGTTTTTCATTCCTTACTAATGTATCATGGGTTAGTTGATATGTGGAGGGGTTTTCCCTTTTTTCTTGTACTCAGTGTTATATAGATTGGGCCAGTCAGGGTCTAGGTGGTCAGAATGATCCTCTCTTGGGGACATAGCCTAGAGAGAGCATCAGCTATGACCAGCTCTGCCCTTTTTTACTAGATGTCTAAATTGAGCTGTTCCAGCAGGGACATCCATTTGGCTTGTTGCCGTGCAAATGTGTTCTGAGTTTTGAAATAGATTAAGGATTTATGGTCAGTTAGTACTCAAACATTTAAATGTCCTTCTAGATAACATCTCTATTTCTTGCATGTGAAATATATTGCTAGCAATTCCTTATTGTGTATTGGGAACCTCTTCTCAGTGTTAGTTTTCCTCTTTTGTAACATACTGGCTGGAAGGGCAACAGCGCCCATGTTGACACTAAAAATGTTGACAGTGGCCATGTTGACACTTTTAATGTTGACACTATAGTAAAGTGACAACCTGGTTTTTATTAAAGTTGTCTCCTGGATGTTGACACTTTTTTAAGTAACAAAACACTTTACCCTGAACATTTTTAATATAAAGAAGATATTTTAAACTGCTTTATTATACTAAAATGTCCCCAGGGAGCTCAAAAATGCAATAAAAAATTACTATAAGTAATAAGAATAAGGAGATATAAGCAAGTATTTTTCAATTTACTATGTAAATACACTCTTTATTATAAAATTATTTTTTATTCCCATAAAAATTAAAAATCCAATGAACCAAAAAATAAAGATATTTTATATTTAATAATAACTACAAAATATAAGAAAATTCTAATTTTAATTGATTATACTTTATATAAGCATAACTGAAAAAATCTCGTCTTAAAGATAAATTAACAAAATATAAGATATTTCTTACAAAACCACATTGAAAATGTATCTGAAACTTACCATTTATACTTAAAAAGATTAGTAATATATAATTAAATTAAAAAATATAAAAGTTTAAAAGTAAAAAATATATAGGCAAAGCAAAGCAAGGTTTATTGGGCTAATTAAAGCCACCAGCAAGAGCAGTTGCAACATCTTCTAGGTACTTCTTGATCTCTGCCACCTTATACTTTTTCTTCACCACCTTTTGAACATCCTCATGGTAGTCCTTCTCCTTGGACTTTTGCTTCTTGGGAGCCACCTGGTTGGCCAGGTTGCAAAACTTGGAGACAGTTCTTGCTTGCTCCTCCTGCAACTTAGAGAAGAACTTGTTGTATTTGGGGTTTGACCCAAACTTCACCTTCATGTGCTTGTGCCAAACCTCAAGGCTAGAGGTGGTCTTTATCTCCCCCTTGAGGCAGGCGCCTTGGCAATTCCAAGGGGCAGTGGCCCCACTCTTACCTCTCTGGGCAGTCACCTTCTTGCCCACCCATTTGCGCTTGAAGTAATTAAGGTGATCTTTAAAGATGGAGGAGTGCTTCTTGATAAAGCGTCCTCCAGGAGGGTCTCAAAGCCAATCCCAGCATGCTCCAGGCGTACAAAAGCCAAGGCAGCAAACCAAGTCAAGGCAAATCTACACTTCCTCTTACCATTGTTAAGATACTTCTCAATACGGTCCTTCTAGCTCTTGAGATTTTTGATGAGGGCCTGCCTAAAATGGAAGAAGCAGCCAAGGACTTCTCCATTGAAGGTGGCCTCAAAGGCTCTGAACTGAGCCTGCTCAAAGTCCATTATGATTACTTCAGCCCAAGCAAGCGCGCATGAGCTAGATGCTCAGCGGCTAGGGTCGCCTCATCCTTCTCAGCGGAGGAGGGATTTGCCCTCGTGGCGTAAGTAGAAGGGGGGCTGGCTGATGGGAAGGGAGCACATAGCATCCTGGACAATCTTGAAGGCTCTGGTGAAGACTTATGTCTTGGTACCAGGAAGGAGAAAGAAGACAAGGGGATAATCTGGTCATTGAATTGCCCATGCAGGACCCAAAGCTGCTTGAATAGGGTGGGGCAGGTAGCAAATGTGCCCCCACACAGCCAGGTGGTAGCAGTATTCAGCTGCTCCAGGTTTTGTTTTATGGTGTAGGCTATAATCCTATCCTCCACTTCCTGCCCATTGTCATGCAGCAGGAACATCTCACCATCCTCCATCTTCTTGAGGGCATCTGTGAGGATAAGGTCCTTGATGTTGGTGGCACTCTTGGCCAGGGGGTTTGAGGCTTGACACCTATCACTTACAAACTTGACCAACTGATTGTGGGTTGGCACCCTTTTCAAGTTGGTTGGGGAGAGGTACTTGCAAGCAAGCACAGCCAGCTGGGTGGCAGAAAGGTCTTTAGAGGTGGGCATAATCTGCACAAGGTACCATTTGAGAAGGTGGGAGATGGTAGTGTTGGGCATGATGCAGGTATGCTTGCCCTTGATGGTTTGGACCAGGTCCCAGCGCTCAGTGTTGAGCTGCACTGGGTGGGAGCGGTCCTCACAGGTGTAATGGTGGCTCTTGAAGCCCTGGTTGGCATTGTTGCAAGAGAAAATATACCCATTGGCCACCATGGCCAGCCCACCCTTTAACGCTCATGATTGGGAAGTATTTGGGCAAGGAAGAGGGAACCTTAAACTTCCTGTCAATATTGCAAATGTTGTAGGCCGCCAGAGGGTCCCAGGGGCCAGCAGGAGCATGGCAGAATCCAGGAAAGTAATTGGGGTGGGGCTTGGTATCATCCCCAGATGAGCTTGATGGGGGGGAGGGAGTTTGGTGGCAGGGGGGAAGCAGAAGGAGGCTTATCTTGGTGCTCCTCATGTGCAGGAGACTTATCTTTGGGTGGGGACTTTTGGGCTGAGCGCTTCTTCTTGGTTGGCTCCTTGTCAGAAGCAGAGTTATAGAAACTGTGGTCAGCAACTGAACCATCAGTTTCCTCTCCCCCAGTGGAGCTAGCAGGGCTCTTCTCAGGAGAGGGCTCAGGGGAGGGCTTGGGGGATGGCTTTTGGGATGCCTTCTTTGATGAGACAGGCTTTTTCTTGGTGGCTTTGATGGGCTTGGAGGGACGCTTGGTACCCTTTGGTTGCTTTGAGGTGTTTTTGTCCTAAAATAATAAGTAAAATGGTTTAAAATAAAGCAATGTATGTAAAAAACAAACAAAACACCTTTAAAAGCATAATATATAAAAAGTAAATCTTGGATGGGTTTTATTGGCATTTAAAAGTTAAAAAATACTTATATAGTTTTTATTTTATTATAGTTATAAATAATAAGTTAAAAGTTAAGATAAATATGTAAAAGTATTATGTTTAGATATAAATTTTATTTTAAAATTTAGAAAATATGAAAGAGAAAATTTAAAAAGTACAACATATCAAAAAATGAGAAGTTTTTATTATGGAAAACATAAAGTTTTATATGTGAGAACTGATCAGTGTTGACATAATGAGTGACAATTAGTAAAAAAAGCTGAATTCTAACTGTCAATTAGAATAATTGTAGACATTATTTTTGACAAGATTCTCACTGTTAACATTATTTTGAAAATTTAATATGAAAAAACATAGTACACTTAATTAAATTTAAGCGGGCTAGCAAATATTAACCGTTTTCTGTGTATTTTTGGTCACATATAAAAATAAAAAAAACATATGAAAATAAGTAAAAAAAGTATAAAGGCTCTTTATTCTTTTATTAAAAACAATATTTGGGTAGTGGTGGCATGATATTTTACCATTGTGTATATTGAAAGTTGTTAAGCAGTTGTATTCAGGTATGAAAAAGGTAGTGTCAACACCGCCACTTACAACATTCTTTATAAGAGGTGGCATATTAATTTAGGCTTAATTGCGCCAATCTAATTTTCTTAACTCCACCCTGGAGGATGATCATGAACAAATAAACAACATTTCCAAGTGCCAAAATTATTTTCAATAATAAACTCTATAGTGAATTACATAGTAACCCACACTTAAATTATTGGATCACTGTTAGCCACCAATCCACTTAATATATTAAAGCTGTAATAAGTGCCACATATATATTTATAACATGAACCTTTCAATAATCAAATGTTTGTGCACTGTCTTTTTTAATATAATAATTCAATAAAGAAATATTTTTAAATGTGCACTTATTTTTTATTGTTGATGTTTCAGTTTTAGTATAAAAATAAGTTTGGCTTAAAAAGTGTCAACATTGACACTTTTACGTTGTGAAAACAAACAAAATAATAAACTAATTTTTATTAGTAAACGTAAAGGAAAAAACTGGTTAAATTGAGTTTTTAATTAAGCTTAATATTAAGTTGTGTTGAGATGGCCATGATTTTGTTGTGTTTTCTTGGTTCCCACCCCTGAATGCTTTAAAAAAATAATTAAGCTAGTGCAACTAGCAAAAAACATAGGAGATTTAGAGTTTTGAGTCAACAGTGGCCATGTCAACAAAGTGTTGACATGGGCGCTGTTGCCACTGGAAGTCTTGCTGCTCTGGCTGGCAGATGTGTAGGACTGCGCCAATGGCAGTGTCACTGACATCCAACTCAAGCTTGTAGCACCCATTCTTATTAGGGTATTGCAAAATTGGCGCTTCAATCAGAGCTTGTTTTAATAGTTGGAAATTCTTATTTCATTCTGGTGTCCAGATGAATTTCTTTTTGGCATTACCCTTGGTTAAGTCATTGATTGATGCAGTGAGCTTTCTGCAGTCTTTGATTTATTTTCTTAGGCAAGCTACCATTCTGAGAAAGCATCTAACTTGTTTAATGGAGGTGGGGTGTTTTATGTTATTTATTGACTTTTCTTTTTCTTGATCTGCTTTAATGCCACCGTCAGAGACAATGTGGCCCAAGAACAAAAGTCCCATTTGCAAAAAATTTGTGCTTGCTAGGCTTTGCATAGAGTTTTGCTTTGCACGTCAATCAAGTGTCTTGTGGGCATGCGTGAGGTGGCCTCTTTTTGTTTTTGAGAATATGATGATATTGTCAAGGTAGCATAATGTATTTGAGAGACCATTTAGTGCTTGGTTCATCATAGTGACAAACGTTGTGGGAGCTGTGGTCATCCCAAAGTTCATTACCCTACTTTAAAAAGATCCAAATTGTGTATGGAACACAGTTTTTGGTATGTCTTTTTCCTTTAATTTGATTTGTTTGTAACCTGAGGTGAGGTCAATTTTAGAAAAAAATTGGCTCCAGAGAGCCTTGAAAATAGATCTTCTATGAGTGGAAGGGGATATTTATTCTTTACTGTGCTTGCATTTAGCACTCTGTAGTCAGTTACTAGGAGGAGAGAGCCTTCCTTTTTTCTTTACAAAAAATACTGCTGCCCCCATGGGGATTCAGACAGGCAAATGAATCCTTTAGCTAGGTTGTCCTCAATATGAGTCTTGAGAGTTTGTGTCTACATGGGGGAGTGTTTATAGAGGGGTGTGGGTTCAGGCATGGTCTTGAATAGGTCAATACCATGTTTTACCTCCTGTTTGGGGGTAGCTCTGTGAGATCTTCCTTAAATAAATGAGCATATTCATTTAGGAGTGCTGAAAGCTCTGGGCATTGAATTTTAGTTGTTTGCATGTTATTGAATTTGGTGTACCTCGTTATATGGAGTGTACTATCTTTGGTAGATGTTCCAAGGTGTCCTGGTTTACAACTTGGACAAATACTGTGTATCTTAGAATGATATTGTTGGGTTCTTTGAGGATGTTTAAATTGACTTCATTGTGTTCATGACCATGGTCTTTGTTTTCCAACATACACTGGGATTCAGTCAGGTGAACCAGCTCATACCTGCTTTAATTTTGTAGTTTATGTTGTTCATGGCAGTCCTTTTAATGTATGTATTATGCATTAGAGGTCAATTATGAAGTAAGTTGTTTTGCCTTCAAGTAGAACCTTTGATTTGTCTGTCATTCTGGCATATTTGAAGTTGGATTTGACAACTGTTATCTTGTACTTGGTTACAAATGGTTTGCTTACCATGGTGTGTTGCACACTAGAGTCAAATAAAATTTTATTTTTGTGTGATTTATAAGTACATGGGTAGACAAGAAGTTGTGAGTGATTTTTTTACATTCATAGAGATAGAAGATTACAGAAAATGTGGGATGTGAGCAGCAAATTTTGTGCCTTGGTACAATTTCTTGTCAGTTTGGGGGGGAGACAGGGGCGCTTAATCCTGTCATCCCTCCTCTTTTCCCTGTTCCTCTGTTTTGAGACCTTAAAATTCAGAGTATGTGGGGTCAGATTCATAGCAAGTTGCTGTTTCAGAATTTTTCACTTTGGCGGTGTCCTCTTTCTTGGGACGGGAGCAATTTGCGCTCTGGCTGCAAATGCCATTGTTTCTATTGTAATTGCCTTTGGTGTGGTATATGTTTTAGAGTTTATTGCCATTAGAATTATCTCTACCATTACAGTTGGAGGTTTAGTTGCCATTGTGTGCAGCACATTCTATGTTTTTGTGTTTTTCTACGTGCTTGGCTTCTGCAATGAGCGCAGGCATTGAGGTGTTAGCCACTTGAAGGATTAGGGCAGTGACTGGGGGTTTCATTCTGTTGATGAATGATGCTCTTTTGTGGTTGCCAGCTTGTGCTGGGCTTTGAATTTTGCAATGTATCCTTTCAAATTTATTGGTGTAAGCTGTGACAGTGGTCTTCTGAGGAAGATTGTTAAGCTGTATTGCAATGTCTTGGAGGGATTCAGTGACACAGAAATTGCGGGTGATATCTGCTTTTAATTCTTCCCAGTTGCTAAGCTGCTTATCAGTTTGTGAGCCAACCCAAGAGCAAACCAGTTAGCTGCAGTGTTGTACATGCGCTTGCTGGCTTCTTGGACCCATTTTTTGTGGGGAATATGGCTGGCACAGAGTTTAGTGTCTGAGTGGTCCAACCAGTTAATGACATTTTCTTTTTTTTGACAAAGAACTTTTCAATACCAATGTACTTGGTGTTGATAACTTTGACTGTGATATGTGGTTGTGTGTTTGTTTGTGGTTGGAGAGAGTGATTGTATTGAATTATCTTGGCAATTGTTTTGCCATAGCCAATCCTTCAAATATAGTGCATCCACTAGGTATATCTTTGAAGATGTTTAGGTGCAGAATTACGTCTTCCAGGTATCCTAAGATGTAGCCTGGTTGAGTACCTGAGCAAAGGTGGGCAGGTTCTGTTCAGTCATTTTCTCTTTAATGAGTGTGGTCAAAAACCTGTAGCTGCTACCAGTGATGAGAAGCAACTTTTGAGGAAACTTCAAATATGGAATTAAGAAAGAAGAGAAGTATATTTTATTGCATAACACTTTAGGTTTATATAGCTTGTGCTGTGGCAGGAATTTAGTTGAATCAAATATAAGGGTGGTCATGTGCATAACAGGTTCAAGTTGTTGGATACCTGGACATGTCATGTGATATTAGATGTTGACATTTCTGGTATGCTGAGCTGTATATTAGATAGGCACCAAACCAGATAATGACTGAATGTTAACTTTTTTGGCGACAGCCAGAATATCAGTACATCTAGCTCCTTGACAGTATTTCCAATCAATAACACCTCTAAAGCCAGGTTTATGGCACCTATAAACTATAAACTATAATCTAAAAGTAGGATTTATTTAAAATAAAAAAGCCCTAAAATTGTAATATTAAATACTATGATACCATTCTTATAAAGATTTCTTAGTTTTAAGAATGTTAATAGCAATGAGCAACTTCACTACATAAAAAATGTTTTACATGGAAAATGATCTAGTCTAGAGAATCTGTTCAATCACTATTTGAAGCAAATTTTATGCAATGTTATTTTTTAAAAAGATTCAAATTGTACTTAATGGAAAAAGAACCTACAAAGTAATTTTCTGCTAGTAATGAACTCCAAACTTAATAAAAAAATATAAAGCACATAGTGAAAGGAATCTATGGATACAAGAAGAAATCAATAGCCAAAAAACCTACTATGCTTTTTTCTAAGATCAAAAAAATTCCTTAATATTTTAATAACACTGATAAAACTGTGGGGTCAAACACACAGCAAGAACAATACAAGAGACTATGAGCACTTGACTTGACTTTCCTGGCACTCAAAGCAAAATGTGGAAGTTAACTCAAATTACCAAACAGGAAACCAGTACAAATAATAATTTAAACCCAGTGGTAACACTTTTAGAGCTTCACTTATTAGTAATTTAAAGCCTTACTGCTCATCTGGATCAGTGTTCATTGTAATCTTTCCTTTTAAAGTATTAACCATAACTATATAATGCCATATTCTCAAT